>CANXYI011973665.1:0-10250 GCA_948208565.1 Hura crepitans
GGATCCCTATCTAGACGATGAATCACAGTCCTGGAAGGACTCTACTAACTATGGATGGGATATTTACACCCTAGAGGCTATAAGTACCCCTTTTAGTGTGTGGAAAAGGGGGAGGAATCTTAGGAATCTTTTCTAAAGAACAGTGTTCTAAAGCATTCCGAGAAAAACCTTTCCATGAGTTTAGGCAAGAACACCAAAGAGGATACGCGCTACTAGACTTTTTAGCCATTTACTCAAAATTATTTTTTTCTAAACTCCAACCTTTTGCCATTGTTCAAGAGCTTAATCACAAGGTAAGATCTGAGGCCTCTTATTATATATATTGATGCTATTGTCTAGGACCTATGATCTCCGAGGATTAATCTTAAGTAAGGCAATTCTATGCAATCCTCACTTTGATCATAAGAGTAAGTCATCGTTTTAAGTTATTCCTTCTTGTATAATTGATTGTTTTCATGTTATAAACATTTTGTTATTTTCGTCCTAATCGCACGGACTATCTATAAGCATGTTAACGTCCACATGGACTTACATTCTTGGTATATGTATGACATGTCATCCGCATGGACTTATGTTCAATGATAGTATCTTATTTGTCTTATGTATCATATTTTCATACATTCTATTTACCACAAAAATATGCTTGTATGATATTGCCATGTGTAGTGATTCTGTTCTCTTATGTGTATAATATATTGAAACTGTTGTAAAGTCCATACGGACTCCCTCTTACGAGGAATGTATTCCGTACAGATGAGCTTGTTTTATTCTTGTTTATTCTATCTATAAAGTTCGCACAAACTCCCTCTCATGAGGAACATTGTCCGTGCAAACGTATATTTTGATTTCTAGTTTTCACATGTATTTGTATTTCGTGTCCTCTTTGTCAATCCTTATGAATCTTTACTTGGTATCAATAACCTTATCCTTTGAGTTGTATGTAAGTGATTCTTTTCACTGGAGTGGAGGTCCGAACAGACGTAATGACCCTTAAAAGCAGTAGTCCACACGGACACATGCTAGAGTTACACAGGATCCGCACAGATTTAGCGTCATACAGACGGGACCATTTAAGTTCTTTATTTTATTTCCTTTGGCTTTGTACTTAGTATATCTTTTGGATTATTTTGGGATGTAATAGATAATAAATAACTTGTTTTACACGCTAAAATCCAAATCTCATATTAAAATGGTTTTTTAAATTAATTAATTGGTGTTTTCTTAAACAAAATGGTTTTAAGGTTTTCTTTAATCAAAAGTCACAAGAAAAATGGATTTTAATAAGACTAATCTCCTAGAGATGGGAGTTGGGCAATTACTGCCAATTCCTACAAAATTACAGGTAATTGTCAAGTTGAATAACAACTTATATAAGACCCGATTTTTGGATGTACAATATACTTCTTGTATTCTTTAAATAATTGCAATTTTACTTCTTATACATGAAAAGGTGACATAAATATTTAAATATAATACATGCTTGCTTGATGCGGAATTAATAAACGTTACAATATACAAAGAAGGCATATTATTAAAGCATAAATAAGATCTAAATTTTGAACCGTTCTAATATAGAAAATCAAAGTTCCTGGTGTAGAGGCCAAGTGGTGACTCCACTAAACACTCTCATCTCCGGTAAAAATGCATAATCTCTATGATATCAAAAAAGAATCATAGTATAATTTGGAAACCATAACCTTTCTATATCTACACATGTTACCCTTATGTCTAATTTAGCGCATTATAAAATTAGAAATTATATCCAAAGTACCTACACATATAAAATTCATACTTTTTTATATAATTTGGGATCATTTTAATTTTAACCAAATTATACCATTTTTAATATTAAGACCAAGCCTTTTATATAAAAGTTTATGACATAAAATTATTATTAACTTTAATATATATAATCTTTCATATCCAATAATCTCTATATCTTTCCACCAAATATATAAACTATTATCCTATTTAACTTTATTTTTATTTTATTTCAAAATACAAGCGCAAATTTTTATCTCTTTTTTGAATATTTAACTTAAAAATTGCATAAACTAATTTTATATTCATAAATATGATTTTTAATTTTTAAAAAAGAGTTTCATATCCATAAAAGAAATTTTTATTATAAAAATGTGAAAATTATTTTAATAAAATATAAAATAAATCAATTTAGTGTAAGTTTTAACAGCATATGTCAATGTTAAGAAAAATGATATAAATTAATTCATTTTAATAAAGTAAAAAAAATGCACAATTTTGATTAAAAAAAAGTAACTTATAAAAGACATCTCTTGAATTATAACTTGAATATAAATTCTGCTCGAAAAAAAATATATAAGTGCTGCAAACCTAAAAAGGAAAAATAAATCTTTATAAATTGTTATTTTTTTAAAAAAAGAAAATAGAACCTTAAATATAATTGAATTCTATTATTTTATCTTTTAGATGATTTTAGATGTACATGAATAAATTAATTATATTAATTTATAAGAATTTTACTATAATACAAACACATTATATATGTTACTTTTATGAATATAATTAATAATATAACGTTAGTATTATCTAAAAAAAGTTTGTATTCTATACGAACTTTACATATAGTATAGATATAGATTTTATATATAGCATAGATATATAAAAATTAAATGTTGATTTTTTTGATATACTTTGGATTCAATATAGTTCGGTACAGTTCCTAATAATTTTTGATTTGAAACTTGATAAAAATTTTAATTCATCCCAAATTAAAATTAACAATTCAATTCAATTTGATTTTAATAAAAAAAATCAAACAATACAGTTTAATTTTTAGTTTAAGATAGTTATTTCTAACAATTGAAGGATAAAACTACCTCTTATTTAATGAGACCAAAACGCTTGCCATATGTAAAAATCTTGTTCTTTTAGCAAACTTTTAATTTAGTAATATTATTGTTTCGAAATCGTAAGATCAAAATCCTTAATTAAATATTTGTAAAACCAATCCAATTTTCGAAATACAACACTTGTTTGAGGAAAAAAAAAAGGTTGAAAATGCGTACTGCAAATTAATGATAGTTGTGGGTTTCAAACCTTTATTATATAAAATGCAAAACCAAAAATATATACGCAAGAGATAAGATCAATTTTTGTCCTCAATTTTTCAAAATAAATTGATTTTACTTTTAAATGATTTTTGTGTTAATTTTTATTCTTAAATTCTTAAATTTAAAGATTTTGTCCATACATTTTTCAAAAGAAATTATTTTTGCTCTTAATTTTTGGAAATAGATATATTTTGCAATTTAAGATAATAAATTTTAAGAATAAAAAATGAGAAAAATAGGGCATTTCTCTTAGTTTTTAAAAGTTCAAGAATAAAAAGACTTACTCAAAAGATATTTAATAATAAAATTTATTAGTTTTAAAAAGTTTAAAATCAAAAATTGATTTTAATATTTTATGTAATGTTTAAATGTGCATTTCCGCGTTAAGTATAGTTGAATTGCCGGAATCAACTGATTTTTTATTATTTTTTTGCAAAATTGAATGAGCTGATGGGTCAATATTCCATAAAAAATAAATTAAACAAAAATTAGGCAGGACGTCAGCTGGCAAGCAGGCGTTGACTTTTGGGATACTTCAGATACAGACAGGTCTTCAATGTTTATTTGTACGAAGATTGGCCCACAAGCTGATTTGTCAATACTTCATATTAATATTTTAAACATTTCATTTGACGCAGTCAAACATTCTCAATAAATATTTATATATAAATCTCTAAATATGTCCATTAACAAGAAGACTATTTTGCAACTGAAAAATTGATGATTTTTTTTTTTTTACGAGTCTCCTTTTTAAAAAATAAATTAAAATAAATATAATCTCAATTTTACAAAGAATATTTTTTTTTAATTATGAAGATGCAGAGATCACGCAAGTAATTATTTTATGAGATAAATACGTTTGGACTAATGTCTTTGTTACTAGTAGCCTACGATTTTGGCTTACAAGAAAAAGCAATCTCTGAGATTTTTGGCAAGTAAAGGTAAGTATTTCATATTTTTCATAATATTACCATACGCTAATTACATGCTTAAATTACAAGGGTTTTTCATTTTTTTTTCCTTTTTTATATCACAGTGTCACTGGCTTTTGCGTGCGTATGCATGCTTATCTTTCCCATATAGCTGTATAGACTTTTATTTTTCATTTATTTTCTGGTAGCTAATGTGAAATTGATATAGAGTTGATACATAGTGTCGTTTTCACATTTGTTTTTACGTCTCCCATCAATATAAAAGGAATTAAAATAGAATATAGTTTTTTTTTATGGAGCTATATAAAAATAGTGGGAAATATATTAAGAATTAAAGAGAAGAAAAAAAATTCCGACCCGTTTTACCCTATTAAAATTGATCAAAATTTAATTCGATTCATCATTAATTTGATCCATTTGATTTATAAAATGATTCGATCTAATTTAATCCGTTACATGATCTGTTTATGATTCAACCATTTTATGATCTACTTATAATATATTTATAATATTTTTATTTTATGTGTACTTTTATAGCTTTTATTTTATGAATTGTAAATTATAAAAATAATTATTTTTATAAATTATACATATATATTTTTTATATTTAATAATTTTTTAAAATAATATCATATGATTTAATTTGTTTGACTCAATTCATTTAAGTTTGATCCACTTAACAAAGTATCATTTGAGTCATGACCCTAATATAAACCGACTTGTTTATCACCTGCGATATTTTTTATCCATTTTGACTTAATTCAAACACAATCAACTTGACTTACTTGCCACTAGTATAAAAAAGTAAATTAAAAAATTGGCAAGGAAGAAGAGCTGCTTATTATTTAGAGTATAGTTATCAGTAATGTTAGTAAAATAAGATCGATTGATCAAATTAATTTGACGACAAATCTATTTTGATATAAAAATTGGATGGCCATTATTTTTTTTATAAAAAAATTGATGAAACCTTGAAGAAACTACATTGTCTAGCCCAACTTATTTAATTGACCTTAATTTTTTTATGGATTGAATTCCCAATGTGTTCATTTTTCACTTTTTTTTTTTTTTTTACTTTTCACTAATAAATTTATATCCACTAATAAATTTATATATTAATATATATTACTTAAAAGTTCATAAATAAAATTTTGATTATAAATTGATTTTTTAAATATATTTTTATTTTTTATACAATAATTATCTATTATATATATTTATATCTTTTATGAATAATTATATTGTTTTAAATAAAAAAAAAATTCGATCCAATTTGATCAATTTCGATTCAATCAATTTAATTATGATTTAATCAATTTTTTAATTTTTTTATTTATTCCGATTTTAAAAATATTGATGCTTAGTGTGTACTCAAATGGCAATCCAAGTTCACAGAATTTGAAAAGCAAAACTTGCCTATCTATTGACTTTTGTCAAACATTTCAAGGAGAATATTCATAAAGAATGGCTTGGGATGTGATTGACTGCGTCCGCCGTGCGCTCATCCCTCATCGAACGGTATATGCCATCGCGTATTGCCGTACTGACGCACTAAAAAAGTATTCAAATGGCTTAATGGCTTTTGCCTTTTAGTACTTGTAATTTAAACTCAATAGCTCATTATTTAATGATAATAATACAGTTAAAGATTAAGTAAACAATTTTTATAGTATACAATGTTTTTGGAGGCTATTTTCTTTCAATGTTATTCTGATTTTTGAAAACTTTTACAATTGAGTACATTTGCCATAAATTTAAATACGATGTTGTACAAATCAAAAATTAAAATTGATATAGATTTGTAATTCAAAAAATCCTACTCATTTGAAGTGATTTCTACCTCGTCATTATAAATGTTTTGGTTAAATCCAATCCCTACTTCAAATGTCATATAATGAAAAATGATTTTAAAGCAGAAAATAATAATTACTGTAGACTTCAGTGATGAGAGTCGGAATTCTCATTTTTCTAAAATAAAAAAATTAAAAATCTTTATTTTGACTAATAAATCAAAATGTGGGTTTAAAAATGGAATTCCAAAATAAGATTAAAATCAATCACTAAATTACAAAACGAATTAAAAATATTATTTGCAGCTTACTATCCTCAAAAACTTTAGAGGTTTAATTAAAAATACACCTAAACAGAAATATTATTTTTTCATTTTCTGAGGAAATTCCCATAATAAATATGTCAACCCAAGTTCTGCCGAAAGATAAATAAAATAATCACCCAATAAATATATCAATTCATGTGCAAGAGTTCTCAATTTCACTTTTATTATTCTCATATAAAAAGATTTGAAAAGAAAAAAAAAGAAACAAGAAAAGGAGAGAGAAGGGATTTTCTCGGATTTTTGATTTATTATTTTCTCTTCTGTAAACAAAGCTCTACAAATGCAAGCCCCACAAAGAAATTCTCTTTCTTTACCAAATTTTGGCTTATCAGATTACAGTATCCCCAATGTCCAAGAATCTTGATCCAAAACCATTCTTGTGCACTGATTGAGATTGTTAGGATCAACAGTTTGCTTTGCGTCAGCATCAGAATCATTCATCAATAAATCCCAACTACTCATCATATCTCCCCATAAGTCAATTTCACTGTTTATATTCCAATCAAAATCCAAGAATCGTAGTTCTTCAAGAAAGCTGTTTGTTTCCTGAGAAAATGAGGCTGATGAAGAAGATGAGGATGATGAGGTTGAAGGTGCTGCTGCTGCACATGGGACCAGTATTTCGTGCGGTTCAATTATTGGAACTTCATCAATGCAAAACCCATTTGTTATCTCCACTGAATCAATACTTGATGTTTCGATTTCCTTGTTGGCATTATTTGAACAAGATTGTTTTTCTTGATTTTCTTGCAATTGTTCTTGAGGCGGAGGCGGTGGCGGTGGTGGTGGCCGTGATGATGTTGGTGGTGGAGGTGTTTCACTGGTCTCAAGTGGCTTGTGAGTGAGAGGATCAATGCCCATCTTTTTAAGCTTTTTCTTGATGTGGGTATTCCAATGATTCTTGATTTCATTATCAGTTCTTCCTGGTAAATGAGAAGCAATTTTGGACCATCTGACAATAACCAAGAAAGAAAAATGCCTTTGAGCCTTCACCATGATGATAATCATTATCTTTTTTTTTAAAAAATAATTTCTTTAAAAAAGGTGGTGACTAGAAAAAGAAATAGCGTACAAAATGATGAGGAGGCACAAGGGACCACTAAACAGGAGTGCCTTACTTGTATTATAGCCACTAGCTCTAAAATGGTCCATTTCCAAATAGAGAAAGTGGTATAACTAGCTAATCACTTTGGAAATTAACACAAATCATGCTTATGATTGGTGAGAAAAACATGTAAATTATTAATCTCAAACTCAATAGTGCTGTGTGGTAATTTTCTTTAAAGCATTGATAAAATGCAATTTTTTTTTTAAAAAAAGGAAAATTATAAGTTTGTCCCAAAATAAGTAAACTTTTACCAAATTAACTAATGATAAAGCGCAGAAGAATCCATAAGTTAATTTATTAAGAAACAGGGGAAAAAAGAGGGGGGGAGAGAGAGAGAGAGATTGTGACTTAGAATGAAAAAGATAGAAAACCTGTTGCCAAGTTGAGCATGAAGATCAATAACCATTTTCTCTTCATATTCAGATAAAAGTCCTCTCTTTAAATCTGGTCTCAAGTAGTTTGTCCATCTCAATCTGCAACTCTTTCCACACCTTAACAATCCTGAATGAGACAATTGAATTTACCCCATTAATAATTACCAAAGTTCCAAGAAACCCAACATTAACTTAATTTCTTTTTGTGAAAGTCAGAAGAAGAGGAAGAAACCTGCAAGCTTAGGAACAGCTCTCCAACAACATTGGCCATTGGTGAGGATGAAATTGATAAGTTTCTTATCTTCATCAGCAGTCCATGGCCCTTTCTTCAACCCAACTTTGTCACAACATGGTTGCCTCCCCATCTTCAATTATATTTCACCTAAGGAAATTAATTAACGAGTCTCGTTGATTCTCGAGAGAGAGAGAGAGAGGTGCGTACAAATGGCAGGCTGAGAATATAGGGCCACTCATCCTCAACTACTTATATATAAGATAATTCAACTCCTCCTTCATGGACTTTTGTCCCTTTTTTTTTTTGTTTTTTATTTTCACTTATGGATTGTAATTGAAAAATATATAAAAAAAAAAGTTGAAAATTGATACACGTGTAAGTAAGTGAGACTACGCGTAACACACGTGTGAAGGTCATTCTCGAAAGCACCAGCTGATCAACCTTTCTTCGCTTGAGAATGAAGCGTGCGTGAGTTCGAAAATATTTGAGATTACTACTACTCCACCCCACTCTTACACCTCATTCCAAAACAACAAAAAGTTAAAAATTAAAAAGTGAAAAAGTAAAATAAAATTGTGTCGGTACTTATAGGTAAGGGGTTTAGAATAGGAGTTAAAAAATTACTGACTTATGAACGACTTGAATCATATACGATCTTATAACTTAAATAAACTATCATAAGATAAATATGATTATCTTGAAAAAAATAAATAAAGATGATTATAAATAGGTTAAATTATATGCATTATATTTTTTACTTGTTTAAAATTTTTTTATTAAAAATAAAAATTATATGTTTGTAATTTATATAAATAATTATTTTATAATTTACATTATTAAAAAGTTATAAAAAAGAATAAATAAAATATACAAATGAATTAAATAGTATATACAATAAATTAAACCGAATCAAATTATATAGTGGATCATAGTGGCATGGGTTAGATTTATTTAAGAGTTCTGCTATCTGTGCGAGCAACATTCATTTTTTTTTAAATTTAAACAAGGAATTTAATTCGCTCATGTATAGCTTTAAATGTAAGTACGAATATTTTTATATAGAGAGTGTACTCGTATTCGATATGTAAACTATCTGTTCAAGTGTATACTGAATTTCTAATAACAAAGCTTATATACTAACATATAGCGTGTTACGTTTTATAATTTCAATATTTAAAATTATTTGGACCATGTTAATTTTAATAATTCTAATGTTTTAAATTATAGTTATTATAATTTTATATTATGATTATTAATTATATATAATTTTTTAATAATAATATATAATATATCCATTCTTTTTTAAAAAAAAAACCATAATTTGTACTTTTTTTCGTACTCTATTTATGAAAATACAATTTTTATTTCATAAAAATTAAAAAATAATTATTTTAGTAAGAAATGTAAATCTATATGTATTCTCTGTATTATACCCTTACTTTAATATTAGATATACTCATTAATTTATTATTGACTTTTTTTTATATCAATAGGGATTAATGAATTTTCTGGAATTGATTAATCTGCATTGAGAATGGCCAAATTTACTTTTTATTACTTCACATACGAAATACAAATGCAAAACTTTTCCTTCAACATAGATATTTATGAATTTTAAATTTAAACCCATTAAAAATTGAAATTAATAAATAAGGACCCTTATTTCCTAGAAATTTACAGTAGATTTGGATTGAAGAAGATGGACATAAAAAAACGGAAAAAGAAGAAAAAAATTTGGGCAAGAATTTAAAAGAAAAGAAATTTCTTTTGTTTGGGAAAGAACTATAGTAAAAGAAATTAAGGAAAGAGAAGGAAATCACATTTCCCAAATTATATGCTAGCCATAAGTTAATACTGAAATAAAATTGGTTATCATATAAAAACTGAAATTTTTGTTTAAAAAAAAAATCTTTTCTACTTTTGCTATTTTCGGCTGCTATAAACAATTTTTTTGAAGTTTTGTCGCTGCTAAATATCTTGAGTTTCTTTTCTTTTCTTTTCATTTTTTTTTAACTTTGAAGCTCTTTTACTAATATTCTTAATTTTGGAAAATTCAAGAATCAAATTTTGAACTAAATTAAACGCATTTTATTTTGTAGTCAATCCCCCATTTTCATGCGAATGGACTATTATTTTTCATGACTTTTTTATTTTTCATAATTTACTAGACGATTATAATAAAAAAAAATTATATTAGATGATATTTTTTTTTAAAAATGAATAATATATTTTTGGTGATAAAATAATAATAAAACTACTTTAATAAAAATTCTTTGTCAATTTAGTTCAATAGTTAATGTCGAAAGAAATTGATTATCATATAAAAATAAAATAAAAAAATTGAATTGCAAAATTGAAGTTTTTACATAAAAATTCAATTTCACGTTTCGACA
>CANXYI011973747.1:0-12991 GCA_948208565.1 Hura crepitans
TTTAAATCCCTTGTTTTGATAAGCTGTTTCTAAGTCGATGGCAATATTTTTTAACCATTCCTAAATGGTAATGCCTTTGGTTGTGAGTCCACTATTCATGTAACTATTAGCATTTTGGATGAACGTCTTAATATGGATAATGTCATTAGGCTTATTTCTTATTCTCAGCATTTTATTCCTCCATCGCTCTAGGTAACCAGAGAAAGTTTTGTTTAGCTTCTATCTCACTAGCTCATGATCTTTTAGAGTTACTTCAATGTTGGCATTATTGGAATATTGTTTACTAAAGGCCTTTGCTAGCTTGACCTAATCTTTTTTGACTCTTCTCTCCTAGTAGTGATATCAGTCCCAAGCTTGACTAGTGAGGGGCAAACTAAATATGTTTACCATCTAATCCTCTAAAAGATTAGTAGATCTCATGGATACAACATACTACTTCAAGTGGGTTCTTGGATCTATGGTGCCATCAAATTTGCTTAAGTCAGGCATTTAAATTTATAGGGATAAGACAATTAAGTTGCAAGCTTATGTCATCTAGGTTAATCTCTTTTCCTTTTGTGACTAAGTGACTCATGGCCTTAATATTCTCATTCAACTTCTTGATATGATCATCCTTAATCTGCTTGGGTAGAGGGACCTTATTATAGGTATTCTTGACCAAAGGGATGTCTTTATCGGACATTTGATCATCTATTTCATCTACTACATCTTTTATTTTGTCGTGAGCTATAGAAGTCTAACGCCCTTCTTTCTAAGCATGCATGCTAGACATGGCATTAGTGAGTACTGCCATCATCCTCTTCTCCATCTCTCCCATGACTTCTATCAACATTGATTTGGTGACAAGTTCATCTCTTGACATGGTTCCTCTTCTAGGTGGGATTGGTGCTTGATCGTCTATTTTGCAAAGGTGCGTGCTTACTTTTTTTCACTGATTTATGAATAAGGGATCAATGATGGCTGAAAAAACAAAGGGTTAGAATGTGATGCATGATCAATATATACTTATACTAAATGATGTGTAATGTATGTATGGTATGCATGTGATACAGCATAAACAAACACAAGCAATAAGCTTTCCAACAATATGGGATACCCAAGTTCAATTATGGGCTTAATTAGGCCTAATGACCTCTTGTATTAAAAGAGAATGCAAAAATAATGGCCTATAACATTTAAGTCTTGTTTGAGGTGAAATTAGGCTGGCATATTCCATATAAAAGGCATAATGGGCTTAGCCCCACTTCAAATAAGATTAAGTGTACTAAGCCCACATAGTAGTCTCAATGCAATTGCAAACACTTAGGGTCATACAACCTAAGGGAAGTTGCTAAGCTTAACTATATGGTTTTAATGGTTTGGTATGAAAAGGCTTATGGCTCCCATAAGTGGGGTCCCTTCCAACGGATCTTACTAATCAAGAGTAATAGTAACCATTAGTTAACTATTTGATATACCTGAGGGTATGAGGCTTGTAAGTGATGGATATGCTAGCAATTCTCCATTCTTGAATGAAAGATGGGTTCATGGTTTACAACACAATATAAGGTAAAAAGGGATATAGTTTATATATGATGAAATGCATAGGACTGATAAAAATTAAAATATTAGAAGGCATTCTATTTAGGCACTTTTGGATTAAAGTCTCAATCCCCAGTGGAGTTGCCATTGTAGATTTTATGTACTAAGGACAAGGCGGCTAGTGTTTAGGGTTGCCTCCTAGCTTTACACCAAGACCATTAATCTTTTGCCTAGTAAGGGTTCGAAATCATATCTCGTTTATACCCTAATAATATATTCTAATGTTTATTAATCCTGTATCATACAAGCAAGCAAAAAACAATTAGTAAAACATATATCACTTTTGCATCTAGGAAAAATAATTTACAACAATTCAATAAAACAAAAACATAAATTTTACATACAAATTGTTATTTAACCTGACAGTTACCTATAATTCCATAGGAATTGGTGGTAACTACCTAAATCTCAAACTTAGAAGATTGGCTTTTATTAAAATACATTTTTATGAGTTTTATTAAGGAAAACCAAAATTATTTTTATTAAGAAAACACCAGTTAATTATGTATAAGAATCATTGATGTGAAATTAGGCTTTTACGTGTAAAACATGTTATTAGAATTAACTATTACAACCCAAAATGAATAAAGGACTAAAAGGTAAAAATCAAAACAAATAAACAAGAGACAAATAATAGTCTGAATTCTGCATCAGGTCCGTGCGAACGGTGTGTGAGTATCAACTTTAGTTCGTGCAGACTCATATAAAGACAGGGGCTTGGTCCATCTGAACATGTTTCTAAAACAAAGTCACCGGTTAGTACTCACTCAAACAACATGATTATAACAATAACACATGGTCCAATGGGACCTCAAATATAATTAATTCATCTATATGATTAAAAACTATGCACAACAATACATGCGGATGTTAATTATACACAATAGAAGAGTAAGTCCATATGGACATAAAATCCCTATGACGAGAGTCCGTGCAGACATGGCTAATCGCATAATTATTATGATTGGATCAAGCATGACGAATACTCCTAATGGTATTATTGTAACTTGTTTTAACAATAATTATACATGCAATTTCTGTTTAATTATGTCACTTTATTCTTACATTTTACATGTTCACAGACTTACAAGTTATTCGCATTATATGTTTGTGCTGACTGTTAATCCTTGTGAAAGGGAGTCCTAGAGATTTATATATTAAAATGTACAAATTACACACTCATGCATGAGAAACTATTGTCTCTTTTCTACGATTGATATGGGGGATCACAGAAGACCACCTTGCTTATCTCAATCAATCCTTAAAGATCATTAAAACCATAAAAAAGCATGAGAATTATACAATTAAAGTGATCTCAGAACTTACCTAGATATTGCGCCAAACTGCAAGACAAAAAGATAAAGTTTTGAAAGAAAGAATTATTTAGTGTAAGCTATAAGACTATTAGAGTGAATCCTGCTTCAAAGTCTTAATGCCTTAGAATCATGAAATTTGGATTTTTTTTGGATAATTAGAAGTTTCTCCTCCATTATTTGAGAAGGGTATTTATAGTATTTCTGGGCAGTATTCATGTCCAAAAGGAAAGGAATCCTATTGGGATTGAGACTCAAAGTCCAAATAGAAAGACTAAGATTTTGGAAGTTTTTCATCAAAAGGCCTGTGTGGACTTGCACTTAAGAGACTAAAGTCCGTGCGAACTTGGGCTGTAAGAGGCCTAGGTGGACTGCGATCCATAGGCCTTTCTAATTTGATTTGGTTTATGATAGTCTATGTAAATGTAAGTTGGGTCTGATCATGTGTTAGTCCATGCAGATATCGATCTAATTTGGTTCATAGAGAGTCCGTACGGACATGGGTTCGAGCTTCTTTGTCTTACAACATGGGCCTATCTTTAGTTATAGTCATAGGTCCTTAAAGTGGGGCGCTTAAAGGTGTTGCATCTTTTGAATTAGTTTATGGTCAATTGTTAATGGCTCTGAATGAATTAATAGTAAATTTATTTAGAAAAGAGCATTAGAATTAATTAAATCCTTCAAAATAGAAGGAAGTGTATTAGTAAGAGGCACATAAGATAGATGAAAAAAGGTTGGTAGCATTAAACAAGTTGTAATTACAAAAGAAATAGATAGAACAAACTTATAATAGGGGTGTAAAAATCCAAAGTTATGCTATTGGAAACCTAGTTTGGAAGTTGATTTTACTCAAGACATTAGGCGAGGGCAAATTTAGGTAGTCTTGGCAAGGACATTTCAAAATTCATCATAATGTTGGCAAAGGGGCAGTTAGGTTAGCAAATCTCAATAGAGCAATACTTGAATAAAGTATCAATATTAGATATTTGAAAAAGTATTATCCATCTGTCTAGGACAATATTAACCAACCTTTATTTATGAAATAATTTTGTAAGTTATTCGATTATTTGAACAATCAATGAGAATAAGTAGATTTGGATTGATTTACTTAGATTGGCCAATCCTTATTCGTGTAATAATTTTGTAAGTTATTCAGTTACTTAATCTATTAATGAGAATGAATAGATTTGAATTGATTTGGCTAGATTGGCTGATGATATTTTTTACAAAATTATGCATGATTAAAATAGTTGCAATATTCAAATCAAAATTGAACTTGAATATGAAAGAAAAAAATAAAGGCAATACAATTTACATTTCTTTTATAATTTCTCTAAAAAACTGGGTAAAGATTGTAGTAACACATGCATCATCACACTTAGTCACTTCAATTTTGGATTTGGCCTTGCTAAAAGCCTTCCTGGCTCCTTTTCTTTCCTTCATTGCTACTTTAGCTTCTTGATAGAGAGTAAGAGCCTTTGCTATTTGCTCACTTTCTTCTTTCCTCAACTTGGCTAATTCTCGTTCTAGTTTTTTTAATTCGGGCCACTACCTTCACACTATCTAATGAAACAATAGAGATTTCCTTCTAGTATAAAGAAATAATAGCATTGATAGAAATAAAGGAAGTTTAGGCCTCGTCCCTCTGAGGAAGCTTGGCAGTTGAAATTTGATTTATATTGACTAGTCGGTCCAGAGATAATAATAATTTATTAATGATGGCCTTTTGACTAACTATCAAATGGTAATGAGTACCATGTTGATTAATAAAGGCTAAATCACTTGTGAATTTGACCAATTAACTATTGTCAAGAAGAAAAGAGCAGGGCTTATTAGCATAGGATCTCAACCGAGCCAGCCTCTACAAGATTTGTAAAAACTCAGCAGCAGTAGCAAATACTTTTCAACTTGATCTTCTTCCTTATCATCTTTGGACAAAGAATTTAAAAATAGTTAAAGATCAACTAATATGGCCACAGCTAAATCTTTTAGATATAATGAGCTTGTAGCTTAAGCTTTTTCTGGCTTTGCAGGGATGGTTTCAAGATGAATAAACTCCAAGGGTGATTATTGACTCGATAGCTTAGAGGACTTTAGAGTTGGTTGACTGGAAGCCTCAATAGAAGCCCCAAAAGGATTTTGCAGTTGATCATCGCTTGAGCTCTTCGACGAACTCTCTTTGGTCGAAATAGTTGATGCAATAGTTGGTGCAAGTTTCTTTCTTCTAGCAATTAGCTTCATTTTCTTTTATTCTTTTTTTCTTTTTTTTTTGCAGAGCAGTTGTAGAGTCAACTGCAAAAAAGAAAAATAAGGAGATGTAAGGCAAAGACTTGGTAAATTGCAAGTATGATTTACCTATTGGATCAATTGGCCTATAAGGACAATACAAAGCTTCAGGAAGAAACTTTATTGTTGCTTGGTGCTCGAATGAGTCAGTCCAGGTTAGACCTTTTGTGAATATGGGATTTATAAATATTAAAAATGGCAAATTTAATAGTTGGAATAGGTGGACTTGTATCTATAAATGATGTCGAAAAGAATAAATTCATAGAGTCTCTATCGTATCTTTTAAAAATGCTTCAAAATTTTTTAGAAAATCCTCTTCATGGAGTTCCTCCTAAATTTGCTTACATTTTCTTAATATAGCTAATTGATCTATAGGATTATACTTAATTTTTTTTATATGCTTCAAAGGCTTGAATCTATTTGATGTGCTTACTGCTAATTGATTGAAGTTGCATACAAAAATGTAAGAAGTTAGATTCATAAAAAATTCCACGCTAAAACTCCTTTAATTATATGATTCTTCAGATTTGCTGAAGATCTTCTTTGAAATATTTATGTTGTAATCTTAACCACCATGATTCAAAGAGTGGAGTGGTCAAAGTATCTTTGGTGGGAGTTGACCAAGTTTTTAAGGTTAATTTGTCTTTTACTTTGGCATTCATCATAGACTTCTTAAATGGTTATAGCTGAAAAAAAATCTTATAGCAATCATATGACGGCCAATTTAATGACCAAGAAACTAGAAAAGGGAAAATTTGGACCAACCCAAATTGGTGAGCCACTAAGTGGGGATAATACTTCTTGATTCCATACTTGTTGTTATGATAATTCCCAATTATGGTATTATTGTGCAAATCCCTTACACTAATGAAGTTGACCAAGAATCAAACCAAGTATGAGTGATTAGAATAAACAAAGATGTTTCAGTCAATTCAAATCTAAGTTATTCTGGGCCAAATTAAGTAAGATATAATGGATGAAAGAGATCGAAATCTCTGGTGTTTGTCCCACAATAGAACGAAAAGACTTCTAACATATGCTTATTCTTGGGTTTCCAATCCTTGAACCAAAAGGCATAACACGAGTTTATAATGGTTGGAGGTTTTTAAGCATATCAAAGTGTAACACCCCTTGCCTATTCTTAAAGGAAACAGACAAAGAGCGCTACTTTCTAGTAGGTCACCCATCCTTGGATTTCATTGGGGCTCATTCGTTTAACTTTTATGTGGCTCTGACCAACTTTGACTTAACTTGACCTTTTAGTGTTTATTTCTATATATCCTTTCATTACTGCCTATTTTAGTCTATTAAAACACTAGATTAGGTTTGTTAACCATTTACAAAAAATTAGGTAGCATAATAGCTACCCAGATGAAAAACCAAAAATTTTTCCTGCATGAAAAACAAATCTAAAACAGTTTTCATCCACAACTCAACTCTTGGACCCTTCTGGCCCCCCAAAACCAACATCAAACATCAACACAACCATACACAAGGTCTCAGACCCACAGACATACAAACACAAGCAGGCATATACATACATGTTAAAAAGCCCAGTTTATACAGCCCTTAACTTTTACTATCTTAATTTTTACGCTTTTCATGTGCTACAAACTTTAAACCTACTATACATGAGTGACTATCTATAAAACCAAAAGAGAGTAACAAAAGAATACCCTAAAAGACTCTGGGTCTGCTACATTGCTCTTGCGAAAGCTGAACAACTACCTGATTTACTACCGGCGCATTGAAACACTAACATGCTGAGTATAAACTTAGTGGTGGAATAGAGACAATAAAGCATGTCACACATGCAAACATACATATGAGTCAAATACACACATGCATAGATACATTAATCCACATGATCATATAGGATGTCATACTAGAGGCTAGTTACCCTATTCAGTCATTTCCAGTCAAGTTACCCAATCAAATTTCGTATATTAAGTCATAATCATGTTCAATACAGTTTAGGCCTATAACAGATAGACGACACTTTAAGACACCGGATAATAGGATCTATCCTGTGCAGTGGCCCACATTTTAGACCTCGGTAGCTACACCTACCTCGTCCGATAGCAGGGATCAATCCATAGACCTCACAATAACGAACTGGCAGATAGCAGGGATTAATCTGTAAACCCCTTAATATCTGCAGATGGGATAGCAGGGATCAGCCCATGGGACCTCCCAATATCCACAAACAACAAATGGGTAGCAGGGATTAGCCCAGGTGGACCTCCCAATTCCCAAGTGTGTAGGGTTTATCTCAGAACCTCGATGGCTGTACCTGCCACATCTAATAGACAACAGTAGTCCCAAGAGGACCAAACTACCTAGCAGCTGCTAATTCCCTAGTAGACCAGTCACCCATCCAGTGGGTGTCTAACTGATAGGCCAAATCACTACTCATTACTTAATTATGTCATCAATAATCATTTTTACTATTATCCATGTCAATTATGCCATTTAACTACTTAGCACACCACATTTCACATGAAATGACATTTTTAGCCTATCGTCGCAATATCACTACTCATTTGGTCAATTTACAGGCACGTTACTATTCATTTGGTTAATCCTTAAATTTGTGTCTTTCATAGCATCTTATTTACCCATCCAAACTCTATGGTTCTTTCATCAATCCTTCACATAACATCACATGAACCATGTACCATAACTATGTTACCAATGGCACACATATAACCATCTTTTACTTAGTCATTAATTAGGTACACATTACATGCTCAATTAAGTCATTATTTTTCAAGTTTACATGCCATATATCTTAGTACCATTATTCACTTTCAAGCATGGTTTATACATTCCACTTTCATGCCATTATCATATCTGACATGCCATATGCATAACTACACATACCATGCCATCCCACACATATCATTCGACCACACCATGCACATACACATACACCTAGTTTCTCTTCCCGAATTTCATGCATAACATATTATTTTGACCCCATTAACATAGCTATATCATTACTTTATCTTAATATTATGCCTAAACCACAAACATGTATTTCCATACACCAAACATGTACACTTTCATGGCAAGACCTATGACATACTCAATTTAACTCTATTCCACATACCTAGGGTGTGAAAACACCATTTTCTCCACCACTTTGAGGCTTGAAACCTTGATCTCCTTTAAGGGACTCCTTTGGCCCTAAACATACATAATCTTAGCTTATAAAAATCCTAAAAAATGCTACACATCTCCAAATGAAATCTAAAACCATGGTTATTCTTAGAATACTCTAAACTACGTAAAACAAAAATAAAAATTGGATTAAAACCACTTACTCAAAAAAAAGCACTATTCACTAAGGTTGTAATTCTCTCTATACAAGCCAAATTCCTCAAATTTCTCACTTTAATTGAATTCTAGAGGTCATGGAGGGTCTAAACCATGCCTCACTTGTATTTTTGGTGATGGGAGGAGAGGGAAAGAGAAGAAAAAAAGAGGGAGAGAGAAAAGACTAATGGCATTGGCTTTAGGAGAATTTTGGGGGAGGAGAGGTTGGTTCACACATGTGACCCCCCTCACATGTGTGGGCCTTTTTTATATGGGTAGGTGGAAGGCTCAGATCACGACACATGGCAATCTAACGATCCGTTTTCTCTCAATTTCTTTTCAAAATTAAAAAATTCACAGAAAATTTTTTGGACTTCCAAAAATACTCATTTTAGTTTTTAAAAATCCTTGATTAGTGTCATTAAGGCCCACATAAAATTTCAAGTCCACATTCCACTATTGACTTGTTGATAGTATTCACCCACTAGAATAAAATATTCAGAAAAAATACCAAACGATCACAGAAAATTAAAATTCCTTCTCCATCATATTAATTGGAATTTTTTAGGTGTAAGATACAGTATTTTCTTGTCTGTCCGGGCACATCCCAGGGCTGTCCCAGTATAACCTCATTTTATCTCCTCATATACTAGTTCTTAACCTGAAATGATTTATTGGTTCTGTTAAATTTTTAAATTCATTCATTCTACCCATTTTCAAGCCCGTCAAAGTTGTATGACCAATACTCCCCTTTCTGGCCTCGTAAAGATACCCTGCACTGCAGGGAACACCATTTGGGCCTAAAAGATACTGTTTATAAAACTTAGACGTGCAGGTGTTACACAGAACTTAGGAAAATAAGCAGCAACCAAAAGAATAACATCTATAATAGACCACTAGGTTCCCTAAACTTTTCAGTCAAAAGATTTGAACTAGCCTCAGTTGAGTTAAGAGGTAAGAGATCAAACAAACCCTGTATGAATGTGCTAACCAATTGATGGCTAAGTTTAATTGTTCCCTAGTGACTTTATTCGACACTATACATAGGTAGAATTTGCACAAACTAAAAAAGCAAAAATGCAACATGTTCTTCAAAACTAGGAACAATGGACCAATATGGTTGGATAAGAAATTCTATAGGATGAAAAGTCTATTTTGCCCAAAAGATCACTAGGCAAATTCGTTTCTAAGAGAGCATTTACTTCTTTACCACCATAAGGAAGACTAAAAATAGCAGCCAAGTCATAAGAGGTTATAGTCATGGGAGAAAATTTAAATATAAAGACATTCACTACTACCTTCAACTAAAATGTAGACGAGGCCTTTAAAATGTGGTTGATATATGACACTTTGACTTTAGAAAGTTGTACAATATCATAGATGCCTACAGCTTTCCAAATATTCTCATAATGGGGTTCTAGGTGATCTATCCACTAGATGAATGGATCTTGAGGAACATGCCAAGTCATTATAGACTTTTTAAGCCAGAAGTTCAATTAATTGTTCCCATAAAATCGAACAAGTTATATAGAATATGGGATATATCTAGGTACATTCTTTCTTAAGAGAAGAAAGAGATAACCCTATAACAACTAAATCAAAATTTCGAAGAAGTTTCCTAGGGACATTTAGATATTTCTAGTAGATCTAAGGCCGAAACATCAAGAGTGGCACGAGAAGCAGCTCTTTTCTTGTCCATTTTTCTAGAAAGATGATATGAGCACATTAGGAAAAAAGAATTGGGAAAGAAAGGTTAGTCACAAGCAAATGAAAGGGAGAATTAGAGGACTTACATGCACTAATGAAGTTGTTGAAGAAAGTTAAGAAAGTTGAGAGAGTATGAGAGAGAAGTGAAAAGTGAAAATGAGTGGAGATTTACTAAGTATTTATAGGTAGAGAAGTGATTAAAGTAATTAACAGCCATTAATTATAGTTATTTTCGGATTCTCTATAGTTATTCAAAATTTTGAAGAGATGTGTGAGCTTCTCAATTATGAAATCCTCAAGTGTAGCTTGGTCGAATGAACCTTCGATTAGTGCAAGCCAATTGAATTAGGATTATGAAATCAAGCAAGGATATATCAGACCAATCAACTAAGACATAATGGAAGCTAAACTTGTGAGGATTTGACCAAGCAGTCACCCAGAAACTAGTCGGCTAGTAACTTGGAACTCATCATTTGCCCACATGATGAATTTCAAGGGGCACTTAGCTTATTTTGATTAAGTCATAGGCTTGATCCAAAATTTGAGCCAATGATGAAATGACAAGTGTGATTATGGAGACGCCACATGTCAAGGTAGAGAACAATAGTTACGTTTATTCACCTATATAAGCAATAATGAGTACTGTAGAAAGGACTTTTCCACCATCAGTAAAAATTTAGGCATTTGCCCTTTTCTTTCTTTTGTCAGTTTGTAATTAGGAGTAGTGTTCCTTATTTAGCTTAGTAATTCCTCTCGCCCTAATCTAGATTCACCTAAGCTCTAGTGCTTCACTTGCAAAGGTCAGACTAGTGAGCCCATCTTTTCTTGTAATTGGATAATTCGTTTAGTTTAAGCAAAATATCTTCCATCCTTTTGCCTGAATTTTTCACTATGAATTTTTGGAAATTATTTGATATCAATATGAAAGTTTATTTCCTTGTTTAAGCGATGATAGCAATAAATAAAGGGCGTAGGCCGGTGATTATGGATCAATGTACATTTTTCGAGTTCTAATAGGTTGTTTTTACGTGGGGGACTTTTTTAGTGCTACATATTCTTTTACATGTTAATTCTCCAATTTTCTTTATTATTATTTAAATCTTTCTAGCAATTTGTAGTTAACATAAAGGGCAGAAAATTCTATTGGCAGAAAATCATCCACCAGTCCAAACTCCAATTGGAAACTAAAACTTAAAAGATAGCGTGGTTCATAACACGGTTTCAAGTTTAAAATTTAGTATGAATTATTTTTAAATATTTAAAAATGAGTGATTTATTTTTTTTATAAATTTATTTAATATAAATTTAAATTAATTGATTTATTAAAATTTAGATATTAAATAATATAAAAAAAGATAATTTTAGATATACCCTTTAAAATAATTTATGATTAAACTTTTATTATTTAAAGTTTAACAATTAAATCGCTAATATTTAAGGCATTTCAATTAGGCCCTCTGATTTCATTAAATTTAATGAACTATTCAATATTTTCTTATAAATAATATTTCAGCTTTTGTTAAATATTTAATATAATTCAATTTAATAATAATTTTTTATCACAATCAATAATTAAATTAGATCAATAACTTTACTACTTTTATAGAAATATGTAACTAATAATTTTTAAAAAAAAGAACAATAAAAAGTGAGTTTTTATAGTCTATTTATATACAAAATTTTTAATTTGATATTTATTAGTAACGGATATTGATATGTTTTTCAAGACAATAAATAAAAAATAAAAATAATTATTTTCTAAAAGTCAAAAAATAATATATTTAGCAAATTAATATAAGATTATTTTAGATTACGTTTAAATAGACGAAGTCATTTATATTCCATTACACGAATTCGGTTATCATATTCTTCCTTCAATGTGCTTTTAAAATATTAAACACTTCACTAATTTTTAGTTATATCAAATTAAATAAAATATAAAAGAACAATTTTTTTTATGATTTATGATAGATGAATCTAATAAATAAAAAGATTCTAATCATGATTTGATCAAAATATTAGAATTTTTTTTCTTTTGCAATGTCACAAGGAAAAAAAAAAAGATTCTCTACCCGTTCTAATACTCGAGTAGTATGATAATTGACGTCAATGCCAAATTAGTATGAAATGGTCAAATGCCAATACAAACTTCTCCGACTGAAAAAGCCAACTACAGGTAAACAAAAATTAAAATGCAAAACCCCATATTCTGTTTGCCGTCACAGATAGGAGTCGTGTGATACAAAACCATTTCAATACAGTAACTTGTTCATTTTCTTCTTTCTCAGAATACTTCTCTTACTAAACTTTGACTTCACTACATACATAGTTTTGTTTATTTTTAATTTGGTTTTGGAACAATAACATCATTGTTCCTATGATGTCTCGATTTTCTATTATAAAAGCTATACTACCACCAAAATGTACAGATAACGATCTGTTATTTCTTCTAGGCTGCCACTGCAAATCCAACTCTTAAATTCCCAAAGTCGAACACCGTGTGATAAGGACCCATGAATACATCTCCCAAAATCCTGCATATTGCAACCATTTATACTACAATTACGTGCTCATTATTTACTTCAACCATATCTAAATACTCTCTCTTCTCATGCGCCCACTTCCTAGCAAACGTTACGAGCAACAATATGATATCATACTTTCCTCATTTACATATTAATTTCATACCCTTCAAAGGCCTTGATTGTTTTTAGCATGCTCTGTTACCAAGGATGGCGAAAACTAGCAATAATTCTTCACCTCTATGAGTTTCATCAGCATTAAGT
>CANXYI011973834.1:0-14162 GCA_948208565.1 Hura crepitans
ATACATCTAATTTTACACATTCATTATTCACATACACATGTTAATTTAATTATAGCATATTAGCTTATTTATACTAACCTTACTATTTTTTCTAGATTTAAAGCAGCAAATGGCTATATTTCTAACTACTAAAGAACCCCAAAATTAGGCCTCATGTGCCATGGATTTTTTTATTGTCCTATCAACTATTTGCCTCAACATTTTTAGCTGCTATTGTCTCCATACAATGAAATAAAAATAAATTTCTATAACAACCATATATTCTGTAAATAGCCTAAACACTACAGTAGCCTTCCTTCATCTATTTTACTTCCATGGAATTGTTGTTAACAATGTCCCACCATCTATTGAAGATTTTTAGCCAAGTTATCCTTGGTTTTTTCTAAAGCTAACCGTAATTTAGTTGCACCACTGGCTGCACTCTCCCCTTTGTCATCAGCTCTATGGATCCAAGGTTATCTTCCTTTCTCTCTACTTTTTAAGCCGATCTCCTTTTTTTCTCTATCTGCCTTCTTTTTTCTTTAGTTCACTACTACTATGCTTTGTCATTTTTTTTCCTTCTTTTCTTCTTCTCCTAGCAGTAGCATTGCTAGCCCCTCCTTAGCATCATCGATGTGTTGGCGGTCCTTCTCTCTTTTTCTCTTCCTTTTATCCTAATCTTTATTATCTTTTTTTTTCTAGTCTACGATGACATAACTTCTGTTGCTACCTTCTCTTCTATTACAAACCTCTCTCTTATCTCTCCCTTCTTCTTTTCCTTTGTTGTCGTCCTCTTTCTTCTTTTTTCTTTTCTTTTATTTTCTTTCTATTAGATATGTAGCTATAATTTAAAGATCAAAAGTTCTTTTTGGCTAAAATGTCCTCAACTCTTATCTCTTTTAAAATTTCCAATTATATCTTCCCTTTTCTCCTTTTATTTATTTCTTATTATTTTTATAGATTACTCATAACCTTTAAAATTTTCAATTTTTCCCCATAATTCCTTTCATAAATTTTAAGTATGAAGTCATTAATTTTTTTAGCCAAACTAAGCAAAAACTCAAAATGCTTTGTTTTTTAATTTCAACTCATATAGTAACCTTCTTTTCTGTAACACCCCTCTACCTATTCCCAAAGGGAACAAATAGGAAATGCTACTTCCTATAGGTCACCCCTCCTAAAACTGTTCTTAAGTTGTATTCATTTAACACTTATAGCTTTTATCCTTTTTAGGGTAAATCTTAGTTAGTTTGTTTATATTATTATATAACATCCTAGTATTGACTATTCTGGTATGATAAAATGTTATTTTTGGTCTGTTATCTATTTTATAGAAATTTGGGCAGCATAACGGCTACCTAAGTGAAAAACTAAAAATTTTTCCTATCTAAAAACACTTCTATAATCATCAATATTTATATTCCACAACACTTGGACCCTTCTAGCCCTCCAAGTCATCCATTAATTATAGTTAACACGTTCAACATAGGGTCTTAGATTCATAACATCCAACAACAACACGATTATACTATTAAACCAGTTAAACACATACATATTTGTTCATACTATTCATGTAACAATCTAACCACATGTTCAACATTTAAAGTCACTAAGCCTATGCTCTTCATATATACATGAGTGCCATTACTAACAACTCCTAAAAGTATAAAAAATTTTACCCTAAAAATACAATAGCTATATTGCACTTGATGAGGCTAGTCAGCTAACCACGTTTATAACCTATGCATCAGAACACCGACACACTGAGTATACACTCAGTGGTGGATTTGATATAATAAATACATGTCATGCATGTATACATACATCTATAATATGAGATGCACAACAATACAAGCAGTAAAATCATTTACATGCAATATCATTACTTATTGATTGACTATATGTTAAACTAATAGTGTCTTTTCATGAAGTAACCTATTCCAATTTCATCTGGTGAGTTTTATCATTCTAGTTCCTAACTTTATTTATTACCTATCATTATTAATCATATTTTATTACATTTATTTAATTACTTTATCATTTAGTCCCATGACAGATAGACTACTCTTTAAGACACTGGATAGCAAAATCTATACTATACAGTGACCCACATTTTAGACCTCGATAGTTACACCTACCGACCGATAGTAGGGATCAGTTCATTAGAACCTCCTAATACTGGACTATAGATAGTAGGGATCAGTCCGTGGATCTTCCAATATCTGTAAGGGGATAGCAGGGATTAGTCCCATGGGACCTCCCAATATCCCAATCAACATATCCATCATCAAACTAGTGGATAGCAGGGATCAACCCTATAGGACCTCCCAATATCCACAATAAATCCAATAGGTAGTAGGGATCAGCCTATATAGACCTCCCAAAACCTGAATGTGTAGGGCTCACCATCAAAACTTTAGTAGATGCACCTACCATCTCCATTGTATAATAGTGGCCCCAAAAGGACCAATATGTCTAGCAACTACTAACTTTCTAGTTGACCGATCAACCAATTAGTGGGTGTCTAACTGATGGGCCTAGTTACTGATTATTCTTTATTATTTAATTAGCAGTCTTCTTTTATTTATGAGGATAACACTAGCATTTCACATGTTGAATATAGGTACACTTATGCACCTTTCTCAACTACGGGTCATTTTTGCAAAACACTATTCATTTGGTCAGTTTTCCATTAGTCACTATTCATTTGGTCATCTTCGTACCAATCACTATTCATGTGGTCATTTCTTCCCATTATAGTTGTCATGCCATCATATATACCAAGCCTTAATTTACCTCATTTATCAATCAGTATACCTTACTATTATCACTAATTCATCTATATCCCATTATGCTATTATTTCCATATTCCAAACTAACCATGTCATATACATTTGCATGTAACACAATTACATACCATTTTTAGGTCATATGTCATTAAACCATTATTTATATTTTCTTTTCTTTCTATTCCTTTTTCCATCATAATTTTCATTCCATTTTATACCAATACCATAATTATCATGTCATATACATGTTCACACATTATACCCAACACACATACCATTTGGCCAATGCAAGGTCACACACCTACACTTATTTTCTCTCACCTAAATCATGCATACAACATTATTTTCATGCCATAATCATGACGGCATAGCCAATTCACATCATTTCCATACAATACCTTAACTTTTACAACTTTTATACACACTCAAGTATATATACATGCACAAAACTATATGGCATGCATAAAGCATATTAAATCCATATACCTAGGGTGTGAGAACACCACTTATGGCCTTAGTTGAGCTTTTCCTTCAATTCTTTCTCTTTGCCCTAAACATAACCATTCCACACTTGGAAAAATTCCCAATCCAAATTGAAATCTAAAAACATGGTTTTTCTTAGAATCATCTATACTACCTAAAACAAAAATAAAAATTGAAAAACTGTCACTTATACTTGAAATTGATGCTTTCACCCCTTAGTGATATCTCACTTTCCATGCCAAATTTCTCACTTCTACCACTTGAAATGGATTCTAGGGATCATAAAGGGTTGGTTCCATATAATTTTTATGGGGTTTTAGTGTGTATAAAAGGAGAGAGAAAAGAAAAATGCTAAGAGAGGGGATGAGGAATGGCATCAAATTTTAGGGAAAAAAAGAGGGAGGAGGTTGGCTTTACACATGTGACCCTCCCACATGTGTAAGCCCTTTTATATTAGTAAGGTGGATGACTCGGATCGTGACACATGGCGATCGAATAGCCCGTATTCACCCGATTTCCTTTTCAACTTCAAATTTTTATTTTAATTTTTTTAGACCTCTAAAAATGGTCATTTCAATTTTAAAAATCCTTGATTAGGCCCATTAAGAGGCTCATAAAATTTCAAGTTCAAACTCTAATGACCACTATGGTTACCATTCACACTTAAAAATAAGAAATTTCGAAAAAAATATCAGATGATCTTAGAAAATTGAAATTCCTTTATCAACATGTAGATTGGAATTTTTTACCTTCAGGGTATGGTATTTTTGAGCTCGTCCGGGCACATCCTAAAGTTATCCCAACACAAACTCATTTTATGTCACTATTCACTAGTTCTTAGCTTAAAATAATTTATTGATTCTGTTAAATTTTTAAATTAATTCATTTTGTCTATTTTTTAGGTCGTTAAAGTTTTATGACTAGTACACCCCTTTTCGACCTTACTAAGGTGCCCTGACTCTCGAGGAGCCCTATTCAAGCCTCAAAGGTACTATTCATGAAACTCTAACTTATGAGCATAACATTTCCAATTAAAGTTTCACTCATAATCCCTTGTTAAATTTTATACTTTCATTTCATATGATTTGTGCCTCGGGCATTGAAAACATTATTTATGCCCAAGAAATTGTTGTTCATCAGCATAAGATTTTTTAGCATTACATTTCTTCCCCTCTTAAATAAATTTCATCTTCAAAATTCTTTCATTCTTCTATGCTTTAACTTAACCCCTAATATTCTTTATGATTATCCTTGACACCTGACTTCCTCTCTTAAAATCTTTTTTAACCTCCTTTAATATACCAAACCTATTGCCATTGTCTACGCATATCCAACTTGATAAAATCATCACAATATGGTCATTTCACTCAGATCTCTAGATCCTTAGCAAACAATCATCCATTTATGGTCCTCATAATAACTCTTTATTATGTCTAACACTATGACTAGCTATATCTATTCTGATGGATTTAATTCTCCCCTTTGTTTTACTTAAAATTTAACCATAACGACTTTCTTCCTAAATGTCTCAGTCTATCCTTATATTGTTCACTTGGATTAATGTATCCTATCAATTTTCCCCATCCAATTAGGGCAAATAGCTTACATTTGATAAATATTTTGGTTATATACAAACAATAATGTAAATGAAAATAATAATGCAAAATGTGTATGCAATTTCTTAACATGATGTATAAGCCAGCCCTATGTCTCATGTGTCAATGATAAATGGCCCTTATTCTCAAAGAAATTGATAAGTACATTAGGAATGCTAACTCTCATATCCTTAGATATTCCTTAGTAACACGAACTCCATCTACACTTCACTCTTTATCTTTCATTGATTTCTTCAAGTATGATCTTTAATTCCATTATATCGAAGAACATTTACTCACACTATCAATACTCCATTAATATCATATCTCTATCCTACTACAATCCTCGTATATATACAATTCAATAATCCTTCATAGGTACAACCTTACTGCCTTATCACACTCATCTTCTATCTCAACTTCTTTTTGAGGTCATATGAACTAGCTATATCCATGTCTCTTTAGATATAAGAAGCAATTGATTTATACTTGTAATCATACTCTTATACTTTACATATCCTTAACAAATTATCCTTATGTTATTCTTAACTTCAAGGAATGCCTAAACTAGGCTTTGATACCACTAAATGTGACACATTTTACTCAGTATGGTTACCGGACTCGAACAAGAAATGGTACAAAACCCAAGATCCAACTTATTAAATTTGGTTTCTTAAAGCTTAAAACCTTATTTAAATAATTATAGAAAAGCTAGTTAATATGTTACATGGTTCGGGGCCTTCATGTTGAAAATTTGGTAGCATAACAACTATCTTGTGACATAACCTAAAGTGGTAACTTGTATAAAACATACAACTTATAATGCTCAAATCTCAGTTTCATGAATAGTAATTCTCAAGGCATGAATAGCATCTCTTGAGTAATTGGGTCACACTAAAGAGGTTAAAGGGGAGTACTAGTCATAAAATTTTGATAAGCAAAATAATGATGAAAATGAAATAATTAAAACTTTTAGAAGAACCAATAAATTATTTTACACTAATATTTAGTGAATAGTGACCTTAGTTTACATCATGCCAAGAACTACCCAGGATATGCCGAGATGGACTGGAAAATAGCATACCCTGAAGGTTAAAAATTCTAACTAGTGGTTTGATATTGAATCAAAATTTTTTAACTACACGAGTGAATATCTAACATAGTTCCTTTTAGAGTTTTGACCCGATATTTTAGGGGTCCCTTAATTAAGTAAATCATTAATTTTTGGCACTAAAAGCATGATTTTTGGAGACTTTTAAGAGTTATTTTTCATTTTTAAAGATTAAAATGTATATAAGATTAATTCGAGCTGCTCGATTGCCATGTGGCACGATCGGGACTGTCTATCTTGTTAATATAGAGTGCATGATAACTAAAATGGACTCATCTTCCTCCCTCTCCCCCTAAAAATCTAGTTCCACCTTGAGAAGTCTCTCTTTTCCCTTTTTCTTCCTTTCTCTCACCTAATCTTGCCTAAAAATCATTAAATATTATAAGGAAATGATCTTCTTAACACGTAAAACCCAATTCTATCCTTGATTTCATGAAAATAGAGCTTTTAAAGGAGAAACAAAGCTTTAAAGTTTAGGGTTTTGAACCCCTAAATTGAACCTAACCCCGATTTAGAAATCGAGTATTTTTTTTTAAAGAATAGGAAAGAGCATGAGAATCAAAGTGAAAAAAGGCCGTAGGATCAATTCAAAGATAATGAAAAGCATATCTATAAGTGTATTCAATAAAACATGTTCCTTATTCCTTGAAATGCATGATTTCTATAATAGGTGCATTTTAGGGTTTAGTCACATTTAGGGATTAGTGTAACCCTAAATTGGTCACTAAGGTATTTTAAGGTTTAGAGAATGACAATGGAATAGATGGAATGAAAAACAAATAAAAAAAAGGAGCAAAATTTAGAGCATTGAAAATGATAACCATAATATGGAATTTTAAGGACATGGATGGAATTATTGGAATTTTTACATAATAATAAGGAATACAAATGCAATGGACTAGAATAACTAGGAATGACTTGTAATGAGGATATGCATTAGTGTTGCATGCAATTGTGTGAATATGGTACTCAAAATGTGCATGTATGTGAAGTGAGAAATATGGTATACATGACATGTGATATATATATATATATATATGTTAATAATGATAATGGTATAAACCATGTAAATAATCAATATATATATGATGAATGGTAAATAATAATACATGTGATAAAATGGTGATCGAAATGTATCAATATAGAAATGATAATACCTATGATAAGAATTGTGATACGAGCATGAAATGTGATATTAACAAAGCATTGTTACTGTAAATATGAATTAAGCATGAAAGTGCAATTAAAACACAAATGTAAAGTGAACTATTAGAATGACATCATAATGGCCTATATACGCTAGATAGTTCACTAGATAGGTTGACCGGTTAACTAGGTGACAACTTGCCAATTTTCCATTATAGTGTTGAGACCTTTGTGGTCAAGAGACCTATGTGGTAAGGATTTGGGATCTATGTGGTCAAGATTTGAGACCTTCGTGATCAAGATTAAGACCTTCAAGTTAGTATTTATTAATTGTATTAGAGCTTTATATGTTGATATCTAGTTAACCAGCTAGTGCAATAGCACGAAGGTCCTAAATGTGGACCATTGCATAATTGGACCCCAATATCTAGTATTCAGGTACTTGTCTCTCAAATATAGGCTAAAACATAAATGGTATTAATGTAACTCTATGGCATAGATGGGGATAACAATATAGGCAACAATTGGACATGAACGTCATAACCTAGTAGGACTAAAGAACACATAGGCTAATAAAGATAAATAGGCATATAGGAAAGAATTAAACTTGACACCTATAACTAGGAATGAAAGGGTAATTAGACTAGATTAACTGGAAACGACACAAGTAATTGATATGCATAATGTCACAAATACATGAATTAATATGTGCATGTTTTATCAAATACGCCACTAAGCATATTGCTTAGCACATTGTGTTTTCTCAATACATAGGTCATATCTAGATCTAGCATCAGCCAAAGCCTTAATAGATAGTAGTGCAGTTGAGATAACCTCCTAGCTAGTATATGGTTGATGTAATATAACACCCCTGGCCCATTCTCGAAGAAACAGACAAGGAATGTTACTTCTTATAGGTCACCTATCCTAAAATTTCCCCAAACTTCATTTATTTAACACTTATAGCCTTTTCCCTTCTAAGGGTATATCTCAGTTGGTTTGTTTATATTATTGAAACACCTTAGTACTGACTATCTTGGTCTGGTAAAATTCTATTTTTGGTCTGTTCTCTAATTTATAAAAATTTGGCCAGCATATACCTAGGTGAAAAACCAAAAATTTTCCCTATCTAAAAGCACTTCTATAACCATCACACTCATATTCTACAACACTCAAAGCCCTCTGGTCCTCTAAATATCCCATCATTCACAATGAACATAGGGTCTTAAACTTACAACATCCAAATAGCAAACACAGTCATGCCATATAAATTATTCAATCATACATGTATCTGTTCATACTAATTAAATAGTCATTAAGCTACATGTTCATACTTTACAACATCTAAGTCTATGTCTTTCACACATATATATACATAAGTGCCATTCTACAACCATCAAAAGTATAGGAATTTATACCATGTGAGCGAGACTGCTACACTGCACTTATTGAGGCTGGGCAGCTAATAATGTCTACAACCTATGCACCGAAACACTGACACACTAAACATATACTCAATGGTGGACTTGATAAAATAAATACATGTCATGCATACAATCACACATAGGCTATGAAATGATTAATAAAGTAAGCATGCAAGGTTACTAGTTTACAATATTATTAATTTATTCATCAATTGCATTACATAATTACAATGCCTTGTCATACAAGTAATACTTCATGTTCTATCAGATGAATATCCTTATAGTTCCAACCTACACTACCACTTAATTAACATCATTATTAATTATGATCAGTTAAACCTTTTTTGTTCTTTCCATTTAAGTCCATGCTAGAGAGACTACTCTTTAAGACACATGATATGGGATGTATTCTATGTAATGGCCCACATTTTAGACCTCGGTAGCTGCACCTACCTGGTTCGATAGTAGGGATCAGCTCATTGGAACCTCCTAATACTAGATTAGTAGATGGCAAGGATTAGTCCAATAGACCTCCCAACATATGTAGAGGGATAGCAGGGATCAATCCCATAGACCTCTCAACATCTGCAGAGGGATAGCAAAGATTAGCCCCGTGGGACCTCCTAATATCCCGGTCACCATCTCCATCACATCACTGGTGGATAGCAAGGATTAGCCCCTCGAGACCTCCTAATATCCATAAATAAACCCAATGGGTTGCAGGGATTAGCCCATTTGGACCTCCTAATACCCATGTGAGCAAGGTTTAACCTTAAAACCTTAGCAATTGCACTCACTATCTCTATCATACAATAGTGGCCTTAGAGGAACCAATAGGCTTAGCAGCTACTAATTCCCTAGTTGACTGGTCAACCCATCCAGTAAATGTCTAACTGATAGGCCAAATTATTCCTTATCATTTAATCATATAATCATGAATCCCTTTTTAATCACTACCTTAATACTAGCATCTCATATATCCAACATGAGTGAACTTATGCACCTTTCTCAGTTACGAGCCATTTTCTATAAAACACTATTCATATGGTCATTTTTCACAAGTCGCTATTCATGTGGTCATTTTTTTCATTCCATAGTTCCATGCCATTTCGCATAGCAACCTCATGTCATCTCTCATTCCATTCATCATGCATTATTATCAACTTTATTCTATTTATAAATAATTATACCATCATTCTTACATTTCAATAAACTCATTTTATATGCAATTCATGTCACACAATTAAGTCCCATTTTTAGGTCAATATTCATCAAGTCATTATTTCTTAACTCCTTTCCTTCAATTCATTTGTCCACCATGATTTTCATCCCATTTTCAAGTTAATGTTATAATTATCATGTCATATACATGCACATACACCATGCCAATCCTACACACACCATTCGTCTATTACAAGTTCACCTACCTACACTTATTTTCTTCCCTCCAAATCATGCATACAATATCATTTTTATAAGACTAACATAATGACATACTCAAATTACATCAATTCCATGCATATACCTAACTTTCACAACTTTCATACACACTCACATACATATACATATGCATAAAGTCATTGCATTTAAAATAACACCAAATCCACATACCTAAGGTATGAGAACACCTCTTTTTCCACCATTTATGACCTTGGTTAGGCTTCTCCTTCAATCCTCCTCTCTTGCCCTAAACATAACCAAAACTACACTTAGAAAAATAGTTTTCTTAGAATCATGTAAACTACCCAAAACAAAAACAAAAATTAAGAAATCAACACTTATACTTAAAATGGTCACTATTCACCCTTATGTAATTTCTCACTTTCTAAGCCAAATCTCCCAATTCTACCACTTGGAATAGATTTTAGAGGTTATGAAGGGTTTATTCCATATAATTTTCATAAAGTTATGTGTTTAAAAGAGGAGAGAGAAAGCAAAAATGGTGGGAGAGGGAAGAGGACATGGCATCAGCTTTTTGGTGTAAAAGGGTGAGGGATGGTTGCTTTGCACATGTGTAAAGCCTTTTATATTAGGGAGGTGGATGGCCCAGATCATGACACGTGGCTATTGAAAGGCCTGTATTCAGCTGATTTTCATTTAAATTTCAAAAATTCATATTAATTTTTCTAGACCTCTAAAATTAGGTACTTCAGTTCTAAAAATCCTCGATTAGGCCTATTAAAGGCCTATAAAATTTCACACTCAAATTCCAAAGGCAATTATGGTTACTATTCACTTGCAAAAATAAGAAATTTCAAAAAAATATTAGATGGTCTCAGAAAATTAAAATTCCTTCACCAACATGTAGATTGGAATTTTTTAGCCTCAGGGTATGGTATTTTTAGGTCCATCTAGGCATATCTCAAAGCTGTCCCAACACATCCCGGAGCTATCTTAGTATAAACTCATTTTATGCTACTATTCACTAGTTTTTGGCTTGAAATAATTTATTGGTTCTGCTAAATTTTTAAATTATTTCATTTTGTCCATTTTCTAGCTTGTTAAAGTTTTATGACTAGTACACCCCTTTCCTAGCCTTACCAAGGTGCCCCGACTCCTGAGGAGCACTATTCATGTGTCAAAGGTACTATTCATAAAACTCCGACTTACGAGCATTACATGTAGCTTTTGTGTGATGTATTATTAGATAGTAGCACTCATATGTATGTGTAAGGTACGGGTCCAGTATAGTTATATGTATGTATATACATATACCTTGTGTATGTAAACTATACAAACAAGTGTCTACAATGTATAATTATTATGCGATGTATGCTTGTTATAGTGTGATATTGAGAACATGATACATGTGTTGTAACTGATGATGAGATGTGATAATAATGTGTGCTGATTGATGATATGGAGGGTTAGAAGGACCCATAAGACTGAGATTGAGTTTGGAAACTTTATAGAAGTTTCTTTTCATAGGTTTACTTTAGGATATGTCACGGGGTAGCCATTATGCTACCAAAATTTTATCAGACAAAATGATAACAATGTGAACATATACATATACATGATATTGGTCTTAAAGCTACACATGGGCACCCGATGCTAATGGTGTAAGTAAATAACTCACAAATAGATAGATGAGGATAAAATAAGATAACATGTCATCTCTTATTCAGACTAGCAATGGTTCAAGTAGGAGGTGACACAATATGCCATCTCTCTTTTGGATCTAGCTACCAAGTCGAGTAAAGGGTGTCACATTAAGTAGTATCAAAGCCTAAATTAGGCATTCCTAAGCTGCGTGTGAGTGCCATAAGGTTTATACATGTACATATATCATATGAACACTATGCTACTTAAGGCTCATGATTCTTTCTTAATATAGATAAAAAAATGAGTGATTAGAGGTCGCTTGCTAGTGCTGAGAAGGTAGAGAGCCATGCCCCTACTATAGTATAGGAGCCAATAAGCTCAATAACTCCTACACCTAGTGATGTAGTACAACTAGTGCCCACATAATCAGTACCACCCATGTAGCCTATAGAGGTATAATTAGTATTAATCTAGTAGATGGTGATGTATTTATGTAGGTTGCAGCAGCTGTTACTCCTTTTCCAACACCAGTACCATAAGCCCTCTAGAAAACTTACTTAGAACGTGTGAAAAAGATAGAGGCACTTGATTTTATTGGTTTAAACAAAAGTGACTCAATAGTTGTAGAGTAATGGCTTGAAAGAACAAAGAGGATATTATAGTAGCTAAAATACACCCTTAAAGAATGCTTAATCTGTGCCACCTCTTTACTACAAGAAGAAAGGTTCCATTGGTGGTAAATAGTTTTAAAGAGGAGACTAGCAGCTGAAATCACTTGGGATATATTGCTTTGTGAATTTAAGAAGAGTTATATCACTGAATGCTAACTAGAAAAGAAGAGGTAGCAATTCTTAGATCTAAAGTAGAGGAGCAAACCAGTATTAGAGTATGAGAAGGAGTTTACCCTGCTTAGCAGATATGGAACAACACTTGTCCCTATAGAAGAAGGAGGTGTAAAAGATTTGAGAAAGGCCTCGATACATATATCAGATTATAGGTAGCCATGAACTAGATTTGAGAGTTTTCAACTCTCGTTACAATAATATACACTGTGGAGGACATATTGAAAAAGAGATAAAAGAACTTTTAGAAGAAAAGAACCTTCACAGTGGGCCAGGCCAGTTCAACACCTGAGGTTAGTAAGAGATAGAAAGGTGGCCCTAATATTTCAACTTCACAAAAGTTAGCTCCTACTCAGAGATCAGGCCTAGTGGGGTGATCCAGATTCAAACAATAGTTAAGGCCAACCACTTGTTATCTAACCTCCACAACTAAGAGTGCATAGCTAGTATGTGGCATGTGTGATAAGAGACATAGAGGCATATGCTAGAGATCAGTTCTATAAGCTTATTATAGATATGGCTCTAAAAGCCACTACTAAAAGAACTATCCAATAAGGCCAGACATTAATGACTCCTCTAGGCTTCTTGACCTACCCCAGCTAGAAGCCTGATAGAGAGTAAAGCTGAGAAAGTAGGCACTAGTTAGAGGCCCAGAGTAGAAAGCAGCCAGAGGATTGAGGTGAGGGCACCAACTCACCAATATGCAATCTAGGCTAGAGAAGAGACAAACTCTCCAGAAGTGATAGCTAGTATATTTTATTTCCTTGATTCATCTATTTTGGCATTAGTAGATCTAGAATCCATACACTCTTACATATGCACTACAGTAGCTCAAGATAGTGGCCTTCAATCAGAACCCCTAGATACTAAAATCCTTATTAGTAACTTAATAAGGCAACACATAATAGTGAATCAAGTGTGCAGAGACTGTCCATTATTTGTCCAAAGATACACATTCCATGCCAATCTGATAAAGTTACCATTCAATGAATTTGATGTTATATTAGGAATGGACTGGTTGTCCAAACACCATGCAATAGTTAATTTCCAATAAAAAAGGCATACTCTCCAGACACCAGAAGCAGAGGAAATTATAGTTGTAGGTGAAAGAATTGATTTCTTATCCAATGTGATCTCAGTAAAGGTAGTAAGGACGCTAATCTAAAAGGGCTGCTAAGCTTACTTAGCGCACGTAATTGATGCCAAACAAACAAGACACAATGTTAGCCAGATACCAATAGTGGCAGAATTCCCTGATATTTTCCCAGATGAATTACTAAGGTTACCTCCTATAATACCCATGCCCTGAGCTTTGTGAATAGTGCCACTAGGTTTGGAAAGTGCACCTGAGGTGTTGGGTCACTTACACGTAAATCGAGATAGTGACACTAGTTATGAAACTTCAAGGGGCATTTAATTTGATGAAAAAGTTAAATTTTTAAAATTTAGTAGAACCAACAATTCATTTTCGATTATAAGCTACCCCTCAATGCAATAAAAAATTTACAAGCTAGGAATTCCCCCAGATGTGCCTGGACTGACCCAAAAATAGAAGACCCTAAAGCTCAAAAATTCCACCGAGTCCATTTGTGAAAGAATTTTTGGATTCCAGGGTCATTTACAAATTCTCATAATTTTTTAAATTGGCATGCAAACCAAAGCAATTGAAAACTACCCTATCAAGGGAATTTAGCCACAAAAATTTATGAGCATGTAGAGGGGATTCGAATATGAATTTTAAAATAAAC
>CANXYI011973970.1:0-16383 GCA_948208565.1 Hura crepitans
CTTGAATTGCATGTTCTTGAAGCTTTATTTGATCTTGCATATATCCACTAATAAAGCTTGCATAAGCTTCCTTGAGCTTCTTAGCTTTGCTCCTTGTGATTGGCCCACTTGGAATACTCAACTTGTCACTTGAATGTTCTCATTTAGTTTGATTTGCTTGTGTACATACATCAATGAAAGTGGTGGAAAAAGGTGTTCTCATATCTTAGGTAAGTGGAATTAATGTAAACTATGCATGCCATATGATTTTGCTTATGTATGTATGTATGTATGAGTGTGAATGGAATTCATGAAAGTGAGTGTGTAGTATGGAATTGATAGAAATTGATGGCATGATTGTGTTTAAGGCATGAAAATAATAATGTATATATATATTGGGTGAGAGAAAATGACTGAAAATTTCTATAGTGATAATGGCCGAAATAGGTATATGTATGTGTTAGGACATATGTGCATGGAAATGGCATCAAATGTATGGCATTGGAATGTAATTAGCATGAAAATAGGAATGGAAAAATTAATGCAAGATATGGCATGAGAAAAGTAAGAAATAAATAAGTTATGATCTAAAATGACATGTAATGTTGGTGCATGAAATGGCATGAAAAATGGTTAGTAACAAGGTGGAAGGAATGGCATAATTGAACATCCATAAGTTAGTGATCATATAGGTGATAATAGGTAGAGGATAAAAGGATTAAGATTGGTACATGTAATGGCATGCAAATCATGGTAGAAAGAAAATGACCATACGAATAGTGACTACCATAAAAACTACCAGATGAATAGTAACATTAGAAAAATTGACCATATGAATAGTGTTTCTGCAGAAAATGACACGTAATTGGGAAAGGTGCATGAGTGCACCCTTAAGGTAATTGTGGGATACTTGCAATGTTATAAGAATTAAAAGATGATCGGTAGCTAAATAATAATGGTTAGATGACAGTTAGTCCTATTAGTTAGAAACCCAATAGATGGGTGACTAATCAACTAAGGAGTTAGCAGCTGCTAGGCAATTTGGTTCCTTTAAAGCCACTATTGTCTGATAGATGTGGTAGGTGCCAAGGATTAGATGTTAAGCCCCTACTCACTTAGGTATTGGGAGGTCTTTCAAAGCTGATCTATGCTACCTATTAGTTTGATTTTGGATACTAGGAGGTCTCACGGGGTTGATCCCTGCTATCCACTAGTGTTAAGTTAGACATAAGGATTTGGGATATTGGTAGGTATCCCGAGACTAATCCCTACTATCCCCTTTTATAGATATTAGGAGGTCTACAGACTAATCCCTATTATCTACCAGTACAGTATTAAAAGGTTCCATAGAGCTGATCCCTAGTATCAAACAAAGTAGGGGTAGCTATCGAGGCCTAAAATGTGGCCTACTACACAAAATGGATCCTACTATTCAGTGTCTTAAAGTTTCATCTATCTATTATGGGCTTGAATAATAAATGGATTAATTGGATGTCAAATAATATGACTAACAAAATTTGTGACTTACATAGCATGATATTGAGATGGGCAGAACCTAGTTGATAAACTGGATAATATGATATGCATTCATTACTCATGATTGGATGCACTTCATATCATTGATGTATATGCATATGCATGGCATGCATTTTTTATATCAATTCCACCACTGAGTTTTGTAGAAGTGATTAGCTACCAACCTCACCACTAGTAGTATTGTTATTTACTCTTTTGGTAACCTTTATGTACTATTTGGGAGATTGTATAATGGCACTCATGTATATGTATGGATGTAAAGGAAACACAATGTCTTAGATGATGTATAAGGTAAACATGTAATCATGACTTCTTAAACAACTTTAACTAATAGTATATGTATAATTCTATATAGCTTATATTATATGACTGTATTCGTTTGTTATATGTTATGGGTCTGAGTCCCTATGTTGGTACTATTAGTTATGTTATAATGTGACTTGAAGGACCAGAAGGATCTAAGAGTTGTGACATGTGTGGATGACAATTATAGAAGTGTTTTTTATGTAGGAAAGTTTTTTTGTTTTTTCCCGGGTAGCCGTTATGCTGCCTAATGTATTGTAAAATGGATAACGGACATAAAATAGTGCTTTGTGATACCAAAATAGGTAGTATTAAAAGGTTGTACAATAAGCACCACTAATCAAACTAGACAAGATAGTAAGTGAAAGAAGTCATAAGTGTTAAACAAATGAACCCTAAGGTAATTTAACTATTGGGTGACCTATAAGAAGTGGCACTCCTTGTCTATGTCCTTTGGGAATGGGCAAGGGGTGGTACATCATAAATCGTGGTGTGATACCCTACCCTGAAGATCACTCTTTACCGAACATAACCAACATTCCTCAAATGTATAAAAAAGCAAGGTTCTCTCTTCCTAACATTTGGTCTGTCACCCTATGGGCTAGCTATTAACCAACTCCTAGATCACGCCAATCAAAGATATGGAATGATACAATGAAGATTGGATAGCCAATCCTTGTTATAATTTCTAGTTGTCTTCCTTCTTCTATGTTGGAACAATTAAAGTTTAATAAAACATCATTTTAGCTTTTCATAAGCATCTTTGTGTACTATAATTACACATAGCATGATACTCTTGAAAGTGATTTGAGAGATTAAAAAGAAAAAAAATAAAGAAATAAACATAATCAGCTTAATCCACATTTATTACAAATAATTCATGATGGCTCACCACCACTACTTTGAAGCTCAAAACTTGATCTTTCCTTGTAAAGCATGAAAAATACCCCCAAATGTGAGATGAGAAAAAGGAAATAATAAGCTAAGGGCAACTACACCCAAAAAATGCCTTTTTTTCTAATCATAAAAGAAGTCCAAACTTCACTGGCTCCAAAACTTAAAGTGTTAAAATCATTATGTATCATCATCTTCAAGGCCTAAAAGCTTATGGCAATCAAACTAAAAAAATCAAATATTTTTGGTTTTTTCTCACACAAAAATGCAAAAGTCAAAAGGTGCTATACTCCAAAGCTCCAAAGATGTCTTATAAGCCTTAACCAAACAAGCATTCTTTTTCAACTATGGTTGCCCTCAATCAAAAGAAAAAAAAAAAAGAAAAACATGAATTTGTTAATTCCAGTTGGGTCAATCAACCAAGAATATGAGCCTAGGTAAAAGTTAAAGAAATTTGAGAGAAAATATTTATTCAAAAAATCTTTACAACTGAGTAATAATAGGGATATTATCAATGTAGTACTCGAGATGGTAAAAAAATGACATTCAAATCACAAAAATTTTAGATACTAGGAGCATAAAGTTGGCACCCGTAACAAGCCACTCTTTTATCTAAAATACTTCCATCTCCCATAGTAAGAGCTCTAAAAAATATCAAGGTATCTTAAAAGGTGCATGCCTAATTTCAATTGATTAGGCATAACACGATCACATTCTTAGTCTTAACCCAAAGGTAGATAAACTGAATTAAAAAAAAAGTCTTGCTAGGTTGAAAACTCACAAAAAGCGGCCTAGGTAAAAATTACACCATACCTCGCTAGATTGAAAACCTGTAAATGATGGTCTATGCAACAATTAGAGGTCGAGAGAAAATATTTAGTTGGAAAATCTTCAAACCAGCTAATAACAAGAGTACCATGATGTGCAATCACATATATTTACATCCTTATTCACCTTGCACTCTTTAGCCATATATGTTTAAATGCCCTTCATGGCAAATTGGCCTTTCACCTAAGCCTTGGCATCACCATTATTCACCTCTCAACCTACCTTCCCTAACCTTTCCAATACCATAACTTGACCTCTTTAAAAGACTTCTTATTACCACCTACCCTACAACTTCACAACTTCACTCTTTTCTAAAAACCTAACCTTTTCCTATAATAAGCCTGAGAGGAGAATGATCTTAATAAAAAGACATGCATTATTTCACGTAGCTGACATATAGTCGCCTATGCATCCATTAAGTATAAAATAAATTCATTCATACTAAAAATGGACACTCATTTCCATTTACATTCATCATCCTTCAATCATAGGATTCATTAATAATAAGAAAACATACATTCATCATTTAACCCAAACTTCCTTTACCTTTCATTCATCATGAGTCTGTATTCATCACTTATCAATCAATAGAGTCAATTAATTCATTCAAAAGTCTTAGTCATATCTTACATGCATTCATCACTCATTAAAAACATACGTTGCTATATTCCTTTATCTAGAAAAGATTAGAAGCTAACATGCATCACTACATTCATAAGAAATGCATTACTTACTACTCGGTCAAAAACATACCTTGCCACATTCCTTCATCTAGAAAAGATTAAGAACTACTTTTCATATCACTTATTCATCACTAAATTCATTCACCCACACTTATCTAAGTAAGCATATAGTTAATAGGTACATCTCAATCCATTCATGACATATTCAAATCAAGTCATCTTATTCACCACATTCATCCACTGCCTTCATGATTTCACACTCATTCATAGGATAGAGTGCAGTTATTCATTTATTAAAGTCATCTCATTCATCACTTTCATAGTTTCATGCTTATTCATTTAAGAGAAAACCAATCACCAAATGCATTCATACATTTACACATGTATCATTTCATTCATCTAACATTAGCCATATGCTTTAGGCACACCACTCATTAGGTTTACATGTATAAACATCTTATTAGACATCAGTGACATGAAGAACAAATAACATACACATGCATCAGTCAAAATAGAGTCACATTCCTTTATGCATTATATAAAAAGGTTCATCCTTCTAGTTGTCTAGGAACTAAGTAAAAACTTATCCATGTAGAGCACTATATTTAGTTATATATGCTCACATGCACTAGCCACATATATGCTACATTCAAGCCTCTAACTCATGCATTAGTCATGCACTTATGACACATGTGCACATGATATCACTATCTTTAACACTAGATATAGTTCAGACTATTTCTTAATACCTATCACCAAATTTAGTTTCTTTAGCATACTATAGACCTATCACCAAATTTGGTTTGGTAAACCTACTCAAACCTATCACCTAGTTCGATTTGTTCCACAACATCATACTATTACTTAAAACCTATCGTTGGATTTAGTTCAATCCACAACATCATATTATTAAAATTTGGTTCGGTCCACAATATTAGAATATTGCTTAAGGCCTATCACAAAATTCACTCCAGTCTATGACATCATACTCTTTTCAAACCTATCACTAGATTATGTTTGGTCAACCTACTCTAACCTAACACCAGATTCAGTTTGGATAAACATACACCTATATTCGGTGTAGTTTATTCAACTTCAATTCAAATCATATGAAGGCAAACAGGCACCCATATTTAATGTAATTTATCTGCACCCAAAGATGAGCAAGCATACATATTCGATGTAGCTTACTTTCAAATACTAGCTAGAAACATCAAAAGAAAAACATGTTATGATCTTGTTGGATTTTCACTTCACCCTAGAACAAGTAAGCACTTATATTTTGTGTAGTTTTCTTCACAATATAAATTCTATTTTGAAGGGAAAAGAAAACTCAAGTCTAGCGAGCTTTTGCAAATAATTTAAGGGCAGGCATCTGTATTCGATAAAGTTTCATGCTAAGTAAGTATTTCTAACTTAGGTACTTTGATAAGCACTACTACTTTGGCATTTCATAGCGCATAATAAAGTGGGGGCAACTATAGACATCTCACCTTTTAGCCTATAATGATAACTAAAGACAGGCTTATGTAACAAGGCAAGTAACCTGGAAACCAAGTCTGCAGGGACTAACATGGCATTAGTATGCTCGGACTTGATGCTATGAAGTCTACACCTTAGCCAGCCTAGACATGTTAAGCTCAAAACCTAAGATCCACATGGTTATGCCAAAGCCTATGTCTACATAGACTAAATATAACTTGGCCTAAGAACTAGCTAAAGCTCATAGAATGGCAATATGACTAGGTCTACATAGACTAAGATGTACAAGTCTGCACAGACTTGTCGATGAAACCTTCCAAAAGCATGGGATCCCTATCCAGACAATGAATCCTAGTCCTAGATGGACTTTACCACCTCTGGATGAAATAATCTAACCCTAAACCTATAAATACCACTTCTAAGATATGAAGGGGGAGCTCAAAGAAGAAGCTTAAAGGCTTTTTAAGAATAGTGTTATGAGTATCCCAGAGACCCATTACGTGAGTCCAGGAGTGGACTTCAACTAGGAATTGCTCTACTAGCCCTATTAGCCCACACTAGAAATACTATTCTTCCTAAATCTTACCTTTTTACATTGTTGCTTGAAGTCCATTTACAAATGTAATATCTGAGGCCTCTCACTACACATACTAATGCTATTTTTAGAGACTCGTGATCTCTAAGGATTGATCTCAAGTGAGGCAATTCTGTGTAATTGCCACTTTGATAAATAAGAGTGGGTCATTATTTTGAGCTATTTTATATTTTATAATTGACTGTCATTATGTTATAACTATTCAATAGTTTTTGTCCTAAATGCATGGACTTATCTATAAGTATAATAAAGTCCACGTAGACTAAATTTATTGATATGTGTGTGATATGTCATCTGCACAGACTTAGGTTTGATAATAATATCTTTGTCTTATATATCTTATTTTCATGTATTCTATTTACTGTATTGATATGCTTGTATGATATTGCCATATAGAGTTATTCCATTCTCTTGTATACATGTTGTTGATTTGTTGAAACAATTACACGTCCTTACAAACTCCTTCTCATAAGGAATGTAATCCATACGGATGACCCTATTTTGCTCTCTTGATTTTGTCTTGAAGTCCACATGGACTCCCTCTCATAAGAAGTATAGTCTACACGAATGTACTTATGTTAAGCATGTCTACTCTTTTATGTAATCCACATGGACTCCTTCCTGCTAGGAAAGTAGTCCACATAAACATTGACTTTGATTTCCATTTTTCACATGTATTTGTATTTCTTATCTTCTTTGTCAATCCTTATGAATCTTTATTTGGTATCATTAACCTTTTCCTTTATGTTGTATGCAAGTGACCTTTCTCACTGGAGTTGAAGTCTAAATGGACATAATAACCTTTATTAGTAGTAGTCCGCACAGACAAATGCTTGAGCTACACTGAGTCAGCATAGACTTAACGACATATAGGCGGGACTAGCTTTATGTTATGGACTATTTTCTTTTGTTTTGTGCTATTTCCATTCATTACTTATTTTGGGGTTGTAGTAGATAGTAAATAACTTATTTTACACACTAAAGCCTAAATCTCATATTAAAATGGTTCTCTAACAATAAATTGGTATTTTCTTAAAAAAATTGGTTTTTACTTTTCTCTAATCAAAAGTCACAAGAAAAATATATTTTAATAAAGGCTAATCACTTAAAGATGAAAGTTGGGTAGTTACTGCCAATGCTTATAGAATTACAAGTAATTGTGAAGTCAAGTAACAACTAATTAATGACTCGAGTTTTTGATGTAAAATATACTTGTTATATGCTTTCAATACCGCCAATTTACTTTTTATACAAGGAAAGGTGACATAATTATTTTAAATATAGTATATGCTTGATTGAGACAGGATTAATAAATGTTATAATATACAAAGAAGGAATATTATTAGGGCATAAATAAGATCTAAATTTCAAACCTTTCTAGTGCAAAAGATTAAAGGTCCTAGTGTAGAGGCCAGGTGGTGACTGCACTAACCACTCTTATCCCCTATAAAATACTTAATCTCTACACTCATATTATTAATGATAATTTATAGGTGTCAATTTCCTTAACACATTAATTTATTTCTTCTAATTCATGTTGTTACCATAATTTATACCTTATTTTTAAGCCAATTACATTATCAACATGTCTCACACACATGTACACATCACACTATCACCATGTATACCATTCAAACATGTCCAATGCACATATATACATTTCTTTTTCTTCCATGCAAATCATCTACATAATCATTATTCCATTAAGCTAGCATACTCACGTAATTAATTTACCTTAAACATACATACACACATAAAATCAAACACTTCCATACACACTCATATGCATACATACATACACATACATTATGACATGCATGAATTACAGTAAATCCACATACCTATGGTGTGAAAATACCCTTTTCCACCACTTTATGGCCTTGGATGGTTTTTTTCCTCACTTGTTCTTCCTTGTCCTAAAACTTACACATTTAATCTTTTGAAAAATTATAAAAAATTCTACATAGCTCTAAATGAAAATCTAAACATAGGGGTTTTCTTAGAATCATTAGAGCTACTCAAAATAAAAATAAAAATTGAGAAAAGCTCACTTAGACTAAGATTTGGCACTATTCACTCTATCCTCATATGTCACATTCCAAGCAATATTTTGTAATTCTACCACTTGAAAGTAGTTTTTAGGGATCACAAAGGTCAAGAACCATATAATTTTATAGGGTTTTATGGTGGGAGGAGATAAAAACAAAGAAAAAAATAGTAGAGGGGAAGAGGTGGGAGAAGACTCCTTTGCATATGTGACACCCTTACATGTGTGAGGCTTTTATATTAAGATGAAGGGTGGCTCAAATCATGACACGTCATGACCTAACGGGCCAAATTTAATTAATTTTTGTTTAAACATTAAAAATTTAAGATAATTTATTTGGCCCTCCAAAAATAATCATTTGAATTCTAAAAATGCTTGATAATGCCCTTTGAAGGAATATAAAATTTTAAGTCAAAACTCTAATGACAACTATGGTTACTATTTACTCACATAAATGAAAAATTCTAAATAATTATTAAACAGCCTCAAAAAATTCAAATTCCTTCACTAATGAACTCATTGAATTTTTGAGCTTTAAGGTATGGTATTTTTAGGTCCATTTCGGCACATCCTAGAGTTGTCCTAGCACAAACTTATTTATGGTCACTATTCATTAGTTTATAGCCTAAAATAATTTATTAGTTGTGTTAAAAAATTTTAATTATTTCATTTTCTTCATTTTATAGTTTGCCAAAGTTTTAAGACTAGTACACACCCTTTTAGCCTTATAATGGTGCCTCAGCTTCTTAAAAGCACTATTCATGCCTTTGTGGTACTATTCATGAAGCTCAAATTTACGAGCATTATAGAAGTTGCATGTTTGCACCAATACATGCATACCTGATTCTTTTCAATAATGCATGTGCATAGATGCTATGTGCCTAAAGTATGTACCTAATGTTAGATGGATTGATGCCTACTTAATGCGAGCATGTGAATGAATCGATGCATGTTGAAATTTATGAAATGTCTAATGATTTAATGTAACCAAGTTTTCTCTTGAATGAATGAATGCATTTAATCCATCATTAGATTATTGAGCATAAAAGCTTAAAGGTGGTGAATGAGATCACCCTAGTGAATGAATATGGTGATTGAGTGAATGAATCCATGATATGCGCATTGGTTCTTAATCTCATCTAAATAGAGGAATGTAGCAAGGTATGTTTTTGACTAAAGAATGCATTTCTAATGAAAAGTAGTGATGCATATGTTTTTACTTATTCTTTTTTAAATGAACGAGGAATCTAAATAAATAATGAATGCATGTATGGGTAGTTGCATTGTGGATATAACCTTTTCCTAGATGAGTGAATGAGTGAATCCTTTCATATGATACTAAATGGTGGATACAGTTATATTTTAAATAATGAATGCATCTTTTCCTATGATGAATATTATCTTTTGATGGATGGATGGTGTAGGCAAATAGGTACATTTTCCTAGAATGGATGTATGAATGTGAGTAAGGAAATTCATTAACCAATATGTGTTATTATTGAGATTGCTCTCCTCTCATATCATCATAGGAAAAAACTTTGGTTTGAAAAAAATAAAGGTGTGAAACAGTATGCTAGGTTATGATAATGTGAATAAGATGTCTCATAAAGAAACATGTCAAGTTATGGTGATCAAAAAGGCTAGGGAAGTTGTAGAGAAATAGATTGAAATGGCATGTTAAAAAGGTTGAGTTAAGGTGAACAGTGGTGAAGCTAAGATTTAGGCAAAATGTCAATTTTTTGTAGAGAGCATGATTGTAAAAACTAATAGAACATGCAAATGTATGTGATTGCATAGTATGGTACCCTTTGTTATTAGCTGATCTAAAGATTTTCCAACTAAATATTTTCTCTCCACTTCTACATTTTGCCTAAAATGCCCTGTATAGGTTTTCAATCTAACAAGGTATGCTCTAATTTTTTTCTTAGGTCATCTTTTGCGAGCATTCAATTTTGAAAGCTTCTTTTACTTTTTCTTCTTTTTTTTTAAAAAAAAATTCAGCTTATCTGCAATAGTTATGTCTTGGGATATGATTAAAAGAATCTAGACTTGCACCTTTTGAAATGACATTGCAACAACCCAAAAATCCCAACTCTCATTAATAGTACTTCTCAGGGTGAATAATGCTTCCCAGAACTCGGGTGGCACTAAATATACCAATGGGTAGTATTAATTATAAAAGAATTTTGGTTAATGTTTAAATCCAATCTAAAGTCATTTGGATGGTTAAAAATGCTAAAAAAGATTTTATGGCAATGTCCTATAAATAGTGCTGTAGGCAAAGCTGAACTATAAATAAAATAAAAAGTTGCTCAAAATTATTTGAAAATGTTACAACCTATACTCAAATATTCCAAATTGTCCATTGGCTTTGGAATCAGAATTTTTTGAGATCGAGAAGTATTTTTACTAAATTTTTTACACATAAAATGCAATAATTTTTTGTATTTTTATCGTAGTTTGGGCTGAAGATTTTGAGAGAATTTAAGGCTTGGATTTATCTAATTTTGGGGATAGGAATAGTGGAAAACTGACAGTCCTATTCATTAAGGTTTGGGCTTAATAAATGAATTTTTAAAGCATGGAAAACTTTTTGCTACCATCAAATATAAAGCCATCAAGTTATGTCATATACACTTTCTCTACCACATTTATATATAGGAAAGTAGTTTCATGTCCTTTGGCCATATCACATAACCTTAACGATTGGCGATAACAAGTAAGATTCTAATGGATTTAAACATTGCCATAGGTGAAAAGGTTTTATCAAAATAAATTCCTTGTCTATAATAATAGCCTTTTGCATCAAGGCAAACTTTATATGTGATCATGTTACATTATATGTTTTCTTTTCAAAAATCTACTTCCACCTTATAGGTTTTATCCTTTTAGGTGGATCAACAAAAGTCCATATATGATTGGTATATATTAAATCCATTTTAGAGTTCATGACCTTTAGTTAGAATTCAGATTTTAAACTTTTTAAAACATCTTAATAGCTATTAGGCTTATAATGTTTGCCTAGTCTCACATGTTTTTCCTCATCTATGAGAAATTAATATCTCTTAAGAACAATATGGACCATAGTGTAACATTTATGTTCTTAGGTAGCAAGTTCTTTTAATAATTTATCAACATGTGTAACATCCAAAAGACCTAAGGTTATGAATAATGCTACTTGTGAACATGAATAGTAACTCTTAGGACATAAATAGTGCTTTTCATATAGAAAAATAGTATCTATTATAAATAGCCTATAGGTACAGTTTGGCAGGAAAATAAAGACATTTGGATAGTTAACAACAAATAACAAGCTTGCGAGTGATTGGTACCTTTTAAGGTGAGAATAGTGTTTTTTGAGACCCAAGCTAGGCTAATAGAATAGGATAAAAGTATTAATTGTAAAATAATTATGGACAAAGTCATTAAAATGATTAAAAATAGAAGTAAAGTGGCTATGATTGTGTTATATGAATGGTAACTTAGTCAGGGCTAAACTGATACCAAAATGGTTTAAGAATATCACAAGTTAATACTCAAATATTCTAAAGAGTCCAACAGAATTGGAATTGGAATTTATTAGATCATGGGAATTTTCTAAAAAGCAAACAAAGTTAAAAGTGTTAGTTTAAGTTAATTTTTTGAGGTTTCGAAAGTGATTTTTTTCTGAAATATCAAGTAATAATATTTATGATTATTTCAGTCGATAATATATTGGAATTAATGTTTTCAATGTGAGAAGAAGAATTTTTTTGCATGGATTAATTTGGGCCTTAGATCTCTTTTATGTTTTAATCTTGGCCATTAGATTAAGCACTTCAATAAGAAAAACTATGGCTAATTGGGGCAATTTTTAGTAGCCACCTCCTCTCCCCACCATTTTACTTTAATGCTACACACCTATAAAATGGTTTTATTTTATTGTTCATTCTTTTTCGAGTAAATTGCCACTAATTCTTACCATTTTATCGTCATTTACACATATTTTAAGTAATTTGGAGCATTGGGAAGCATGGTGTTTATTTTAAGTAATTTAGAGAATTTTTATATTCACGAATAGTAACCAAATTGAGGTAAAGAGTTGATTTTTGGGTTTTATATTTTTATGTATGTTTTAGGGTGCCAATAAGAGATATCAAGTTAGAATTTTATTTGTATGCATGGTTGTTTTTATATGGATTTCATATTTGTAAAGGAAATTATGTATATGTAGCAAAAAAAGAAGGGAACAAATGAAAAAGGGAAAGAAAAGATTTAAAAGGAAGCTTTTAAGCCTAATCATATGTGCATCTAATTTCATTTAATATATTAAGTTTATGTTTTCTAATTTATTATATATGTGTTATGTGTATGTAGACTAAATGATGAAATTAATTATAATTGCAATGTTTGTAAATTAAATGATGAAATGTATATTAAATGAATTTAATGGAGGTGTGATCTGTTGACAAAATGACATGTGTAGTGTGTGCTAGGTACGTGGCTAAAATTGGTGTAGTGTATCTAGTTAACCACAAATGATGATAAATGCATATAGTGTAACAAATTGCTAAAAGAAAAAGATAGAAAAGTTGTATTTGATCTTTTGAATAAGTAATTAATCTTATGGGATAGTAAATCAAGGAATAAACATGCTAATGATGTCTTTGCATAAATTATGTTGTTTAAGCTTAAAAGTGGATATGCTAGTGTTGGTATAAAGTATGTTGCATAGTAACATGCTGGTATGTGTGGAAGCACGACTAGTGGTTTAAACCAAAACTATAATTATTCTTGTATGATATGTATCGTGACTTGTGGCAAGACAATTATGTGATATCAATAGGTTTAAGATGTTTTGTGTGGAAATTGTATTATTTTGTATGTTTAGAGATTAAATTAAGTAATGAAAGAAAATGTGATGAGATCTTTAGTAGTAGTTTAGATAGGTAATATAACATGATGTGCACATTATGTTCAACTTAAGTATACCTTGCAATGAGTAATTGATGAGCTAAAATGAAGTATGACATGATTTTAATTTCATGTAACATGTATGGATATGGCAAGGGGATAGTGTGAATGTAATGCAACAAAATGTAATTGGGGAATGTAATAATTTTTGAACTTAATTATGAGATGTGATAAATATGTTGACATTTTAAACATTATGGTATAAATAAATATATAAATATGAGTTTGATATATTGATATGCATGGTAACATGAAGTGTATTCTATACTATGACTTATGCATGCCATGTTATTCGCATAAATTGACAAGCCATAAGTTATAATGACTTTGTATAAAAAGGGACCATAACTTAATGCGTATGTATGGCCAAAGGGCCTAAAAAGATGTAAATATTGATGTATGATGCACCTTTGTATAAATAAAAACACTATTATGCAAATGGCAAACAACTTTTGATGTCTAACATAAATAATAGAGTTTAATGGCATGATAATTTGAGATATGAAAAAGAAAGAGTGAGAAATGCCCAAATGACAATAGACAACAAAGCTTGGATAGGTTAACCAGTCAACTAGGGAGATTAGTAGCTACTAAAGTATTTTAGTGCCAATTTATGGCCTTTGAGTCCAGATATGGCGTAGGTTTAGCCAACTGATCCCCGATAGGATATTATACATATATATGGTGTGAGTATAGCCATATAAGCCCTGATTAGGTATTATACATATATATGGTACAATTGTAGCTATGTAACCCCTTATTGTGTATAGGTACATATATGATGTGTGTATAATTAAATAAGCCCTAACTAGGTATTATACATATACATATAAATGTATGATGAGAGTACAAATGCATAAGCCACGACTAGGTATTACACAAATATCATATTCCCTTTATCCCTCATCGAGATCTTATTTATTGATCATGAGCAAATAAGTAAAACTCATGTTCTAAAATGATTATCAGAAATTGCTTAAGAAAAGTTGGGACACATTTTTTACGATTATAAATTGGCATGACATATATGTATGTGATCTTTTTTATAACGAATAAAGTAACTTGACATAAATTTAATAATCCTGAGGACATTGAATATTGAGTATACAAATATAATGTTACATGCATAAGTAGATAGGGGAATGGATAAAAAACTTATTGAATATTAGGTTTAGAAGTAAATGTAACATAACTTCTGTATGTTAAAGTGAGGGTGTGTGTTGATGTGTTTTTCTAAATGGTATATGTATGATAATGGCTTATGATGAAGTAAGAAATGTCTTTAACTTGTAATAGGAAGTCTAAATGCACTTAATGATTTTTCGATAAGAGAAAGGGTATACATAGGTTGAAATAGATATATAAACTTAGGGATGAGAAAGTATATGTTTATAACAAAAAGAAAATGAAATATTAATGGTAAAAAAAGAACTAATGAGTAAGCTTCCAATAATGACTTACTACATAAGTGTGATAAATTACATTACATACATAAATAACATTCCTTACTTTAGTTGAAATCATATATAAGTTAATTAGGATTCTACATTAAGTTTTTAAACAAGATATATGTGTGTTAATTACTCTTCATATGCAAGCATATTTTATAATTTTTAGAAATATTGTATAATTGGTTGATGAACAATAATTGACTATACTCGGATTAAGAATATGTATGTATGCTTGCTTATGTCTATTGTTTTTAGATACACCACTAAGCTATAATGCTTAGCACATCATTTTTTTTTGATGCGTAGGTTTATAAGTTTGTGAGTGCATAGCAAAAGATATAGATTATGATAGATAAGGATGATTAATGGAGCTATTCTTCAAATAATACATGTAGATTTTTATGAATTGGATTTTTGTATTAGTGTAGTTGGCACTCATTTATGTTATAAAATGGCGTTGGGCCTAATCATTAACTTCTATACTTTGTAACCCCAAAATGGATATGCGTGTGTGGTATGATGATTGTTATGGCTTGATAGTTTATGATATTGTTGTATAGTTCTAAGATATGAGTTGATGAAGTTCTAAGTATGATTAATGTTAAAGATATATGGTACGGATATTGATGATCTATATCCATGATTTAAGATTAGATGGTTAATGTATATCTAAATGATACGATCTATGATATGCTATATTAGAGTTTTTGATGCTTGAGATATAGATGTGTTTCTCTATAAAAGTTAATATTTGGGATAGTGTCACTGAACATCTGTTATGCTATTAGATTATCAACACAAGGACCTTTAATAGTATAACCTATATAGAGATTTTCTTTAGGTATATGTTTCTAAAGGTTTTCATGTTAATCATGTTTAAAAAATTCCTTTAAGATATAGGGTTTTAACTAAATTAAATAAGAAGGTCTTGGACATCAATTTTGTGTCAATCCTTCTCTAAATTCATCTTTGGGTTGGGTAAGGGGTGTCACATTTGGTGGTATTAAAGCTTTGATTTAGGTGTTCCTTGGTATATATGGATTATACAAGTGCCATAAGTTAAGCTCTTGTATAATATAAATGTATAAAGATGGGCTTGGATAAGTTATTTCCTTTAAGTGAATGGAAAATAAATATGGCAAGTTTCTTAAACCTAAAAAAAAAAGTTAAAGTAAGAAGTGGCTATATTGATGTATCAAGATTATCAATAGAACAAATTAGTAATCTAAATATATATAAGAGGATTATGTCTAACTAGATATGATACAAATGAAATGGTACATATAACTAAGGCGTATGTGTATACGTATAATCACAGGTCCATCATATATATATGCATATTACCCTGATTGAATGGGAAATTTGACAAGATACACCTATATAAATGGATAAAATAGAAAGCAATAAAGCATCATGATGATTAAGGTAAGAAAGGAATAAAAAGAAGAGTTATACATATTAATATAAATGGAACTAGTTATATAAAGGTATCATGACAAATAATGTTACTTAGATGAATTTATTGCAAAGGATGTATATATCGAAGTAAGGTAGAGAAAGCGTGGTAGTGCCATTTTGTGGGATAAAATTAGATAAGTGATTGGAAAATGCATTTAAAGAAGGATAAGAGGA
>CANXYI011974068.1:0-13153 GCA_948208565.1 Hura crepitans
TTTATTTAATATTTATTTTATTATTTATATTTTTATTATTTTACATACTTTTGAATAAAACATGTATTTATTTATAATAAATATTATTTTATGATATATTTTTATTTTTTTCAATAGTAAAAAAATTAGAATATTTATTAAATTAATAAAATGAGTGATTATTAATAAAAATAAATATTACACAGAATAGAGATAATAAAGTAATTTATTTATTATTCAGTACAATACAATATAATACAATCAATCCAAACAAAAAATAATTATAAAATTATAACATATTGTACAACCATTCCAAATATTATTCAATACAATATATTATAAAATTATACGATATCATGAAAAATAGTACTTTATAAAATTACAAAAAAATTATCATAAACGGAGTGTAATTGTTTTTGTAATGTTCCAACTCATGTGCTTGCGAAAAGTTCTGCCATTGAGTTTTCTGATTTTGTTTGGCTAGAAGATAGTCCGCCTTTCCTGATTCTCCTTTTCATTAAATGAAAATTACTCATTTGTTCTGGAAAAAAAAAAAAAAGAAATTCTGTCCACATTTCATCTTCTGAACCGAAGAGAGAGACAGGGGAAGAGAATTATTTATCATTTTTATTTTTGTTTTATGTTTGCATAGGAAAGAGAAAGAACCAATTTCTCTTTTTACTTCACAATCAGAAAGATTGCAAGAATCCCACGGTGCAGACAGAAAGGAGCCTCTTAATTTTATATATAATTTGAAAATTAATTTTCTTAATATTTCTAATTAAATTTAATATATATTTTTTATAATATGTGACTAATTAAATATAAGTATAATTTTTTATAATTATTTAATGTACTTTTGTGTCATAATTATAAATTTATTGAAAATAATAACTAATAATTAATTTTAAATATTAATATATTTATGGATATCTATTTAACTACATTATATTTAATTTTACATTTGATAAAAATAATTTTTTTACAAAATTGAATAGATAACTTGATAGTTACTAATTGATATGTTTTTAATATTTTTAATTACATAAACTCTTATAAGATGTGATTAATTAATATCAATATACTTTTGTATAATTAATTTATTAAAAGTAATAATATAATTAATTAAAAAAATTAAAATTTGTTATCTTATATATATATTGAATTTTATTATGAAAAGTTAGTTTTTTTTTATAAAATTTTTCATAAATAATTCAATAATTTTGTATTACTATTTATTTTTAATTATATACTTTATTATCTCCTTTAAAATACCCTTTGATACTATTTTTTATATATACATTATTTTCTAATCAACAGAATGCACGCTTCACTTACATGTATAGTAAATTTAGAATTTGAATAGATACATACTTTAATTTTTGACCGCAAGTTTCCTCGAATACAAATTAATATTAATTAATTTTCAATATATACATTATTTTATATTTAATATAATTCAACGTTTGAATTTAAAAAAATAATTTGTAAGTGATTTTTTTGAGCTTTAATTATTTTCTTGCATATTTGGTTAGAACTTAGAAAATGTTATTATAGAACATTTTTTAACAATAGTAATACAATTAATAATAATCAAGCTATTGTTAATTTCCTCTCAATAAATTATTTTTTTGTGAAAAATGCAATAAATACTAAATAAATCGAATTTCAGCTATTTTAATATTGAATTCAATTATTTATTTAATGAAAAGTTTTACGAATTTTCTATACCTTAATTAAAATGAAAACTAAAATTAATGTTATGAAATCTTTAAAAAATATATATTAAAATGATGATGGTAAAAAAGAAAAAAAATTGAAAAAGGTAATACCTCGTAATTGATAAAATAAATATACACGTCATATTTGCTAATGGCAAAATAATGGACGACTTGATTTAATTCGATAAAAATTAAATTCATAAAATAATATTTATAAGAAGAATTTTTAATTTAAAATAAGAATATAAATATTATATTAAGTAAATTTAATAATCTAAATGGCCATATAATCTTTTAATAATATATCTTACTAAATATACTATTTAATAATATATCTTATATTTTAAGAAAATCAAATGTGAATGACAATAAGTATTATTGATTCAAATAAAAATAAAAATTTTTCAATGATAATTAAATAAAATTATAATGATATTTTACTCTAAAGAATTCGTCACCAACGTCGTACTTTTATAAATAATATAAAATTTAAAAATTAATCCTTATAATGGTGGTATCCTATAAGGAAATAGAACTAATATTTTTAAAACCAAAAAATTTAAAAATATATAATAAATAATATTGCATAAAAAATAAAAATATATTAAAAAATTTATTTATAATTAAAATTTTACTTACAAACATTTAATTTCAAGTAATTTATAAATTTATTAGTGTAAAAGTAAAAAAAATGAAAATTGAAAAATGTGTATATAGAAATTTCAACATGTTATCTTTTAATGCCAAATAAACCATTTAGTTTAAATCATATGTTTGTATAAGATTATAACATCAAATTAAATATATTATTAGTGCACCTAGTTTTATATCAAAATTGGACCATGTAAATTCTCAATTCGTGATTAAATCAATCCGATTTAATGTTGATAATATTGAATAGAACAAAAGTTGTTATTTTGATCATCATAACTAAATGTATATATTTTTGTCAAAACTGCAAATATTCTGAGTGCGCCTACTTGTAAAAAATAGTAAGTGTTTTATGAATTTTTTTTGTGAAAAATGAAAAATAGAAATTATGTTTACTTTGATTGTTTTCCTTAAATAGAAAATAAAAAATAATTTGTTATTTTCTAAAATTTTAACTTGAAGTTAAAAAACAAATTTAAGATATTTTCAAAATTTTCCTGTATAAATGAATAATCATGTTCCATAACTTTTTCGTAAAAAATTCAAAATTTATCATTTATTTTATTAATGTGATGTTACTTGCATTTATAAGCCTTTTTTAATCTTGCTTATATATATATAATTTTAAAAATTAAAAAATACTTTTTTACATATTTTTACTATTTCAAATAAACACATTATTTTCTATTTTTATCAAATAAACATATTTTTAAGGATGCATACTTGATTGGTTCAATTTAAAAATCAAATAAATTAAATTTTGTCTAAAAATTTATCAAACCGATCAAACTTAACGCAAATAAATTGAATCAAATTAAAAAAATCAAATTTTTTGAAGAACAAACAAAACAAACCGAACTTTTTTACGTTTTTATTTTTTATACATACAAAAATATTAGATGACATCATTTTACACCAAAACAATGTTAGTTTAAGTGAAATAAATGTCATTTTAAAAGTTTGATCGATGCAATTTTTTTAATTTTCATAATTTAAGAATCAAATTAAACCGAATAAATCGAATTTTTAAAAAATTGAACCAAAGAAATAAAAAACAGTTTGAACGAAATAACTCATGGTTTGGTTAGAATTTCCATTTCCATTCATTTTTGCACACATCTATATTTATTAGCTTTTCCATTAGAGATGAGAAAAATCAAATTGAACCAATGATTATTTTGGTCTATTCAATTCAGTATGTTTGACTTTTTTATTTATTTTGGTTTGATTTTTAGATCAAGAAAATCAAATATATTAAACTTTCAAAATGACATTATTTTAATTTTTTTATATATAAAAATAAAATATATAAAAATTCAGTTTGTTTTATTTTTTGGTTCGATTTTCTAAAACGTTCGGTCCATTCGGTTTTTATACCTAATTCAGTTGGTTTCGTTATTTTTTAAGAGGAGTTCAAATTATTTGATTCGGTTGGTTTTTGGATCGAACCAACTGAGTACTCACTCTTATTTTTTATAAAAAATATTTTTTTGACAAATAAATATATTTTCTATTTTTTTAAAATAAAAAATTATTTTTTATCTTTTTATTTTCTGTAAATGAACGTATCCTATAGATGACTATTCGTATATACTTTCTTTTATCATACAATGTGGTGTCATGAATTTTAAATTGTATCAAGTACTATTACTTTTTCATAACCATGAATTTCGAAATTTTTTGCCTTTTCTCAACGTTGGCATAATGAGAAACTCAAATTATTGAAAATATATTAATGCGAACATTTGTAATTTAAATGGCAATTGACGTACTTTTCAGGATTTAAACTATAAAAAATTCAAAATGATTATTTTTTTTCCTTCAAGTACTTATAAGAAAACTTGATGTATATTTAATTATTTTTAATTATCTTTTTCTTTTGATATAATACATATTTTATATTCTAAAGTTATCTAAAAATATTTTTTATACACTTTAAATTTCTGGATATTCAATAACATGGTTGAACTTTATAAACTTATATTTACTATTCCCATAGCACTAAATGTGACACCCCTTACCCGATCCGATCGTCGAACCCGAATAAAGGATGCACACACCAATGTGTTTTCTAAGTTATCCGATATGAGGCAAAACCATATTTATTTTCAAAACATTATAGGTGAGATAAAAGAGTTATGAAAGCGCGGGCTTGCACATTATATTTTTGTTTTTTTCAAAACCGAGTTACTATCCATTATTGGAAATCCTTGTGCTAAAAATTTCGGCAGCATAACTGCTGTATCGGCACTATCTCAAAATTTTGAATAGTAACATGTGAATAAAAAATAACACTTCTATATCATCAACATACATATCCCCACATCCGTGATCCTCCTGATCACTCCAATCTCATCATCAACACAATCACACACAGTCTCGACCTCAGGAAGAGACATCAATCAAACATGCAATTCATGCAATTATAAAAGCATTTGAAATACGTTTATATAACTTTTGCAGCGGATACAAAACATAAATTTCAAAATACATTAGGCCCAAGACTAAAACCATCCGTAGTAAGAGTGTACCACTATCTTATACAATTCACAGTTTTGATTATATTACATCAAAGTTACCAAAAGGTTGTTTAACTATATAAACATCATTAAACTAATTAATTAACTCATTATTTAGCTATTTTTAACGTATAACATAATTATAGACATCTCACGCATACACGCATTCTAATGGCCATTTCACATTTCAGCAAGGCCTAAACATCATGCATTAACAAAAACGTAACATTTCCTAGAATAGGCTCATACTGCTCAAAACACCGATTAGCCACATAGCTTAGGCGTAAAAATTAGAAAAAATACATCTGGCATCATAATCACACATCTTATCATTATTGCATTATTAACATGCATAAAAGCATCGAATATATCATAGTTGTACATAATTATCACATATTGCATATATTGCCATTTTCACATAATATCGATATTTTAGCGATAAACATGCATAAATGGCTTTATCAAAGCGATAACTCTAAATAGGTTCAAAATGGCATTCGGCCATCATATACCACGCACACACATTACAAATATCATAAGTGCATATTAAGAATGGCATTTAAGCACAAAACCTCATTCTCAAGTCATAAACGTACATAATTCAAGATTATACCAATATGGCTTATATATGCAAATATCAACCTCCATATGCCCGAGGTCATAAAAACACACGTACATATGCATATACAATTCTATATCATGTTTAGATGCTCAATATCACATCCACATACTTCTAACCAGTTATGCACAGTCATACGTCATTAGTGACACAAAATGACTTTATACAGTCCTATGATCACATAATGCGTTCCTTAGCCAATATTAACATATGAATGCATTATTCATGCATAATCCATTTTAGACCATCACATTACATGCATCCATCATACATTTATGTCATACATGCCCAAATATGCATTAAATTCTTATTATTTCATTAAATGTCCATTTATATCAAAATGCACATAATAGATACATAGGCATTTTAACTCAATTAAAGTGATTACACTTACCAAAATAAGTCGCACGGAATGCCGAAGTTAATTTAAGCCATTTCCTTACCCTGGAAAGCTTGGGTCGACACCTCGTCTACGAATTCATAAAAGATACGAACTTTAATAAATAATATAAAATAATTCGTATGTCGAAAAAATAATCCGAGCTTAGATATACCCTTTATGACACCCTAGGGACTGTGAAAAATAAAATTTGCTGAAAAATAAATCCCAAGAGAGAGAATGTTACTGTTCACATCAATTTTTCTCTCGAAATACTCCGCCGTTCCCGAAGATTTTGGTGTCCACAAATTTGTCTCGGAACGCTCGTCGTTTCGGGTGTAAACTTGCAGAGTGGGTTCCTCCATAGAGAGAGAAATTAACAAAATAGTGAGGAAGAAGGTGTGGGCAGATTTTAGGGTGGAGAGGAGTGGAGGAGGTGTGTTTGTGTATGTGAGGGAGGAGAGTAATTCTCTATATTTATACTTTTTTCAAAAATAAATTTTTTTATTTCGAAAAATTATTATAACTGACAAGAAAGTCGGTTTTTCTCTATTCCTATCCCTAAAATTAGATAAATTCAAGCCCTAAATCCTCTCAAAATCTCGTTCCCAAATTTCGACAAAAACCTGAAAAATTAATCTATTTTTTGTCTCAAAAATTTAGAAAAATTACTTCCCGATCTCAGAAAATTTCGATTCCAAAACCAATGGACTACTCAGAATATTTGAGTATCAGGTTGTAATATTTTTAGATTATTTTGAGCAAATTTTTATTTTATTTACGGTTCAGCTTTGCTTGCGGCACTATTTACAGGACACTATTGTAAAATCTTATGTTAAGTTTTTAACCATCCGAACAACTTCGAATTGGCTTCAAACTTTACCCAAAATTTTATTGTAATTAATACTTTTCGTCGGTATGCTTAGTGCGATTTAGGTCTCAGAAAGCACTATTCATCGCGAGAAGTATTATTTACGAGAGTCGGGATTTTCGGATCGTTACATTTCTTTCCCTCTTAGAAGTGAGATTTAAGATAAATAGCAGGCAATAGCAATAATAGAGATAGTGATGATAGGTTACAATTGGAAAGAGAATATTATATAATTTAGGTAAGTAAAAATTATTTATACTAGATCTTATCATAAATTCGTGTAGCCATTCACCTTGCTAGGCCCATTTGTAATTTTTTCGAGGCTTAAATAAAGCATTTATTATCTAAATCTAGCCCACCATATGCAAGTAATTATTTATTTTTATTTTTTAATGATTTATTGTTGTACTTTATATTTATATAGTCTATTTTTATAATTTTATAATTTTTTATATTATATTATAATTATTTTTATGTATAATTATTTTTATACTATATTATTTAATAGTCAATTATTTTATAATTTTTAATTATAATATATTTTTTATTAATTTTTTTGGTATTTAGTGGATTGGCCAACTCAATCGTTTATCTCACCATCCCAAGCTATCTTAATTGTCAAATCTACTTTATATATCAAAAAATAATATAACATTAATAGATCTAATTGTTTTGAAATTAATTTGATCCTAATAATTAAAATAGTTAAAAATGTTTAAGAAAAAAGATCATGTGAGTTACTTGTGCTCCAATCTATTCAGATCAATTTTGGATTAACTCTTACCTGAATTTTAATTTTTAGAATTGAATTCAAGTTGGATCATACGCTTTTGTAGATCAAAATTGTATTTGTATTGTTTTTTTTAAATAAAAGTCGAATAAAAAAATTGATATAACTAATTATAAACTTAAGTTATGGATTTAAAATAGAAATTATATATAATATTATTTATAATTATAAATCATTTTATTTATATACAGGAGTGAATTTAAAAAATAATTTTAAAGTGGTAAATTTTTGCATATTACATTAAATTCATAGCAATGGGAATTTTTTTTTTTCATTGAGGATAAAAGGAAAACAAACAAATGATCTAAGGGAAAATTTTCCAATTTAGTGGGAGAAGTGCGTGGATATTGCCTTATTCATATATATAATAAAATCAATAATTAGTTAAGAATTAATTTTTCGATATATTTCGATTTTGTAACATTTAATATAGTTTTAAATTAATTTCAATAAAAATTTAAATTCATGTAAATTAAAATTATAAATATAATTTAATTCAATTTTTATTAAAAAATCAATGACATAATTTCATTTGAATTTTTTTTAATATTTTGATTCAATTCGAAAAGGACGTGTTATAATGCATATGACTATTTATCCACAACAATTTTAATTTTCTAGAAATTTTTACCTTAAATTGAGTTAACAATTAATTACATAATATAATTTTAATATTCAAAATATTACAATGTTTTATTTTTGGAAAAAATCAATTGAAACGAATTAATTTTTGATATTAATTACATATTATAATTCTAATATTCGAAATATTACCATGTTATTGATGTGTAAAATTCCCTGTACCATATTAATTTTTGATATTAGGAAAAAAATTAAAACAATTGAAACGAATGAAATTTTTTTGAAGAAATTAGCCGGACATGGAAGAGCATCAATAGCTAATTTTCCGTTCTCTTTTCGGGAAATATAATTCTGAGTTTGAAATTTGGAAGCAAGAGTTCATTACAAACTTAGATTTATTTCTCTGCAAAACCAACTGCTACATTTTTGTTTCAAGCACAAAACATAAATATCTAAGCTAAGTCTAATTTGTGCTGTTCCTTGTAATGGTGTCTCCATAATTGTGTAATCACTCCCTGCAATTCATTGAGTAACTGAGTGAGGAAACTCCCCAAGATCTCCTCTTCCTTTTTTTTCCCCCTCTTTTCTTGAATCCTAAAGGTGACCCATTCGAATTTGGCTTATTTGGTATCCTTAATTTTGTTTTCTGATCGAGATTGGTTCATGAAATAACGAATCTAAGTTCTTGAGTTAGGTAAGTTCTAATACATCCATCTTTTTGATCTTATCTTAAATCCTCAATGTTGAATAATGTTTTTGCTGCATTTTTTGTTCACCTTTTCCTTTGGTTGCTGAGCTAATGGCTCGAGTGAAGGATCTGTATTATTTGGATTTCGCTGTAATTTGTTGCCTTGGTTTCTCTAAAGAATTACTTCGCCCAATTTACTGCAAATATCAGCTTAGCAATGAGTTCTGATAGATTTTATGCTTTCGTAGTTTCAATTACTAATCTTTTCCATATGTTAGATGATCAAACAAATCGTCGCTGCATTGCAGAAAGCACTTTGGAAATGCTCGTGTCCGGGTTTGCTTTTGTAGGGTTTGATTTTTTTTTTTTCACTTCAGGAATAATTGAAGAAGAAACTGAGTGGAAAGTAGCTGAATAAGCAAGGGTGCCCAGTAGACAGGTAAAAACTATGAAATTCATTCTGAAGATTATGGTCTAAGAGGATAAGAATCTGCTTTTCTGATGGCTCAAAAAGGGCGTTGAATATCCTAGAAATGAGTCGATCGCCGCCTTTTTCTGTCAAGCGAGAGCTTGATATAAAAACTAATCCTGAATCTTTGCAGCAATGGGTGGTTGCTTTTTGTATCATTAGATTTGATCTTGAACAGGGTCAACTCATTGAAGAGTGTTATCCGCCTGGTCTCCTCACAAATGAAGAGGAACTTAATGTTGCTTTTAGTTCGTTTCCAGATTCTGTTTCTCAGCACCAGAACCTTTCAAGCATTCATGATTGCATATTCTTTTTCCGTATCAGGAGACAAAAGGGTTCTGAAGAAAGAAATGTCACTGCCTCTGAGATAACCAAACTTGGTTATCGAGAAGCATCTTCAGTGTCCTTGGAAATGGTGAATCATGGAATAAAGACTAAGAAAAATGGTAAAGGTTTGGAATACTTATATGGGTATGTGTTTAACAGACAGAGACATGATGAGAGGCTAAAGCGGGGCGGGGAACAAAAATCTGTGGTTATTTTATCTCATAATCCATACCCTAGTGTATTTAGACCTTTGTTACAAATCATGGGTCCTTTATATTTTGATAGGGAAGAAAGCTCTTGAGCATATTGCTACTTATGTTTCAACGTGGTCTGCTCCTGTACCTGGTAAGTTGATGGAGCTTCCTATTGGGAATGCTATGCTCAAAGTTAATTTGCTACCTGCTCATAGCTTGCCTTTGGAGAATGGAATGTTTGAAGAGTCTGCTTCCGCTATTGCTCCATTTCTTCCTACAAATCAGTCAATTCCACAAGGACTTTTTCATGATTCGGATATTTTTGGTTCATTCCGAGGGATTCTGTTGCAACTTTGGTTATTGTGGGAGTTACTACTTGTTGGCGAACCAATTCTTATAATAGGACCCACGCCTTCCCAATGCAGCGAAGCATTTGCAAGTCTCGTAAGTTTGGTTGCACCCTTATTGTGCAGTGTTGATTTTAGGCCATATTTCACCATCCATGACCCTGAATTTGCTTGTCTGAATTCACTTAAAGAAGGAGACAGTTTCCCTCCAATGGTTTTGGGAGTGACCAACTTGTTTTTCCTCAAAGCACTTCGTAATATTCCCCATATTGTTTCAGTTGGAAATCCTGCTCTAAATTCAAACCGGCTTCCATTTGCAAGCAGGTCCTCCACTGGCAGAATTCCTGGAAGACCAGAAGGATTGGGTCTTCAACAGCTTTCCTTGAAGAAGTTTTCTCCTTCAAGTTTATTGAGTGCAGTTAAATTAAGGAGAGATGGTCCCCTTTGCCTTATGACAGAGCATAAGGAAGCCATTTGGAGCACATATGCTGCAACAACTAAGCCAGATACTTCCATTTTAAATAGGCTTATTGATGCAGGGATGTCACCAATGGTTGAGGAGGCAATGTAGGTCGTCAATAATGAGATACTACGAAGGCATTTCTTGGAGCTTACCACAAACTTTTTAGCTCCTTTTGGACCATATTTTAGAGCGACCACACCTTCAGAGATTTCTTCTCCATTTATTGACCCTCCACCTTTCCCTCCATTCAACTCTGATGAATTCTTGGCAAACTTATCAGCGACAGGTGTGGGAAAGTTCTTATCAAAGCGGACGAGATCTAATTGGCTGGATTTGTACAAGTAATAACTGTTTAAGTGCAATTAATGTAGTATATTCATCCTTTCTTTCTTCTTTATTATTTTCCTTAATTTGTTCGGTTGTACATGTGGTTAGTTCAAAGTTTTTACCATTATGTTCTCTTTGCCTTGTTGTTTAGGCGGTTTCTAAAAGGACCCAACTTTATACCATGGTTTCAAAGAAAGTGCAAAATGGCTGAACAAGAACAACATAGACTATGGAGGCAAGCTAGAATCAAGACTGATATACAATTGTTGATATCTAAAATGTCCGAATTGGAGGTAGTTGATTCCTTCAATGCCATTGAGAGCCGCCTCATTAAAGAAACTCAGGTACCTATTTTCTTTAACTAAACAAACTTGTCTTAGAAATAACTTATTTTTCTGGAATGTCTATTCCTTTTTAGTCTTACAGACTTATATTTGATAATCTTTTATGCTTATTTGAGGCATTTATAGTCTTCGACACTTACTCAAAGAGACCTACTTCTTCGAAATAACATCTTAATTTTCTACATCATGTTAAACCCACCTAAACTATTCATAAAAGGAGTTTAAGAATGTTTGAATCCATTTTGAATGTTATTGATATTGTGAACAGCTAGTTCATGCCTTTCTAAATGAACTAGTACGTTGCCCGCGCATTGCGCGGATTGATTATCAATTAATAATTTTTTGTTATAATATATAATTTATTTATTTAGTTTAATTATTTATATATTAATTGTGATATAAAGTTATAATTTTTTTGAAGAGTAAATAGTAGAAAATATATTTAGAATATTATTTTTTTTTATTTTAGTTTTGGTGGACATTGCATAGCATGTATATTTTATATATTATTATATTTGAGCTTATCCACTATTTTTTATATGATATTATATGAGTTATAACAAATATCAGCATATTCAATAGAAGCCCACAAAAAATAAATGTAGAATATCACTCGAAGATCATTCTCCAAAAGATGAGAACACATAAAGGGGATATTTTAATTTTTGAAACTACAAAATATTATCATTGATGCTTCAAGTAAATGATAAAACAAAAGGAAAGAAAAGATAAAAAATTGCAAATTCAGATACAAATGCAAATTAAAACACATACAAATAGAAAGTACAATGTTAAGTTGTCAATTGCCACAACAATGAATTAATAACAAAATTCTTGTAATAGGTAAATAAGGGCACTGTCATAAGAAGAAAAACTGTCCATGTAACAAATTAGAAAGTATAATAAGCCGCCAAGCAAATAAATAAGTAAACACACATAAGATTTAAGCAAATATTTTTGCTTACTCTTTCATCAAAGGAAAGCAACATGTAGAATGGTATATGACAATCAATGGGGAATGCATTTTTTTTTGGATTTTATTCCAATTTTAGTGGTAAAACTAATAATTCTCACACTTGTTATTAATTCACTATTATACAAAGAAAAAATAGAATCAAAATAAACAAATTACTAACAAATTGTTGAAAGTCAATGCTAAGATTAGATACATAATGCTCTGCAATATATTTCAAATCTATACTTACATAAGATATATGATAGGTTCTAGCAAAAATTTGATGTTGGATAATTTTTTATGAACAAAAGTCACCTATAATCCAGCAAGCATGTAAAAGTGGGAATAAATTCAAGTGATCTGATGGCGGCTAATGCTCGACATGATGCTAAGGTGAAATTGAACAATTTGAACAACTACCTTTGAACTTGAAAGGGGAATTACTTTATTTCAGCAAGCAATTAGGTCTTCCAGAAAGTAAAAGACATATATCAACTGTATAGAGGAGAGACATTGGCACTTTTTCCTAATTAAGATGAGTGGGGCTACCTATCTGATATTGTATGCTCGGATTGTTTAGCCTATCCTTTCTTTCGTCTTTTTATGCGGAAAATAATTGAATTAATCTAGACTGAGAAGGATTAAATAAATTTAGAATGAAAAATACAAGCTGTCAGGTACATTACTTGGTTAACATATGGATTAATGTACTAAAGTAAACGGAAATAAGGTAAACAATGGTGGAAATTGAAAGGATTTAAATAATTAATATTTTTTAATTGAAAATTGTTAATTTTAGGGAGAATAAAAATAATTTATTTCTCTGTTATATTTACAAAAGAAAGAGGAGGTATATATATACTTGAACCTCTCCTCTTATTTTAGGAAAACTAATTAAATAGGAATAAATTCCTAGTCTAAACATAAT
>CANXYI011974238.1:0-14140 GCA_948208565.1 Hura crepitans
AAAACTCCTTCTGAAGCTAAGGTTACTATTCACCCTATGCCATTTTTATCTTTAAAATTTCATAAAATATTCTCTAGACCTCCAAAAATATTCACTTTAGTTTTAAAAATCCTTATTTAGAGTCAACAAGGTCCATGTAAAATTTCAAGTCAAAATTCAATAGTGTACTTTTAACACTATTCACCCGTCAGAATAAAATATTTTGAAAAAATATTAAATAACCTCAAAAAATTATAATTCTTTCTCAGTAAACTCATTGGAATTTTTGAGGTTAAAGGTATGATATTTTTGGGTCTGTCCAGGCACATCCTAGGACTATGCTAGCATAACCTCATTTTATCTCCTCATACGCTAGTTTTTTACTCGAAATAATTTATTGGTTCTGCTAAATTTTAAAATTCATTCATTCTACACATTTTTAGGCCCATCAAAGTTTTATGATCAATATGCTAATTATTAGACTCGTAATGATGCCTCACACCATAAGGAACCTCACTCGAGCTCAGAAGGTATTATTTATAATACCTTGGCTTACGGGCATTATGGTAACAGTACAACACAGACAGCTTTAGCTTTTGGTATATTTTTATATCCTTAGTATGATATATGTAAGAGTAGTTGGCATTCATATATATATAAAAGGGTTTGGGTCTAGCCTAGTTATATGTATGTATATTTCCTTAAATATTATGGTCATGTAAGTTGAATTGATAGACAATAGTAGTGTGTAATAGATACATAATGTGTGCATGATATATTATGATAATGTGACTATTGTTAATGTTGTGATAGTGATGTGACTAATGTAATGAGATATAATGATGATGATTAATGTTGTTGGATGGTTAAAAAGATCTAGATGGCTAATTTGAGGTTGGGCACGTTATGAAAGTGTCATTTTATATATGTTTATTTTGGGAGATGACACCGAGCAGCTTTATGCTACTAGATTTTCATTGGAATGGACCAATAATATTTTACATATTTGTGCACATAACATTTGCCTTATATACATGAGGGTCTAGGATGCTAATGGTGTACACATGCAAAAAAAGGTTTTAAGAAGGTAATGGTATAGCTAGGCATAAATCGATTGACGTGTCATCTCTAAATCGAGCTAGCAATGGTCTGGGTAAGAGGTGTCACAATGTGTCATCCCTCATTCGAATCCAACGACCAGGTTAGGTAAGGGACCTAATGTGACACCCTTCACCTAACTTGGTAGCTAGGTTTAAATAAGGGATGACACATTGTGACACCTCCCACCTGAGTCGTTGCTAGTCTAAATAAGAGATGACATGTTAACTAATTTATGCCTAGCTATACCTTTATTTTCTTAAAACCCTATTATGTATGTGTACATCATGAGCATCTTGGACATACATGTAAATAAGCAAAATATTATGTGCACAAACATGTAAAATATTATTATTCTATTTTGATGAAAATCTGGCAGCATAAGGTGGTAAAGGTTAATTTGTTGTTGAAATCTAGCTTATAAGTGTGTGATTTTATAGAAGGAAAAAGAAAAAGGAAGGGAGAAAAATGGCCTTCAATGTCTTCAGCTATCATGGAAGGAAGAAGGGGTGTCAAGTGTTTTATTCCAAATAAATCTTTTATTTATACATAGAAACCAAGGGTTGGATGTGAGCCACTTGGTTAATCTAATGGCTCACATTTAATCTAACCCTTTTTCACCTCTGAAAATAAATTTTTTCACATTGATGTGCCAATTTAATACTTTTTTATACCATTAATTAGGAAAATTCATAATTTACATGGCTTGAGAAACTTGTGATTAAAAACAAAGAGGAGTTAACTTAATTAAACTCTTATGCTCTCATTTAATTTTGTTAAATTATTTCTTGATGTTAAAAGGTTCCAATTCTATTACCAATAGCTTATTTAGAATTTTTGAGCTTCATGTAATGCTCTTACCAAGTTTTTGTTTAGCATAAACTAAATATTTTATTGTTCAGCTTAAATTAAGTCACTATTCTTGAGATAGAGGCACGAAAACTTTAATTCCATTTTTAACAACTCAAATAACTTAGTTTTCACATCAAACGTCACCTATAATTATTTTACAATATTTCCTTTCACTTTGTTCCATTAGTGCACTCGAGTCTCAAGAAGCACTTCACTACCTTGTGTTACTATCCACTAAGACTATGGCACCCCTTACTCGGTCCAATTGCTAATTGGCCGTTGAACTCGACTAAGGAGTGCATGCAAAAATACGTTTTCTAAACTCAACTATCTATTATACTTAAACCATGAGTTTAAAACTTTTTTCTTGAATAATTATCTAATGAAAATATGGATTATTAAAAATTTTTCAAGAACATAGTCACAATTCACTTTTGACAATCCTTGTGTCAAAAATCTAGTAGTATAATGGCTATACTGGGATACTATCCCAAAAATGAATACTAACTTGTAAATCAAAACAACAATTCTGTAACCATTTTCAATTATTCCCTAACATCTATGATCCTCTAATCATTTTAACAACACACATCAACACAAACATATCAATCTCAACCTCTGTAAGAGATATCAAACAACAAAAATAATTTAAATAAACTTTTAAACACTTTTTGGATCACAAAATCCAAAAAGATTACATTATATAAAATTTAGGCCCATCTTCCACTTAATACATCATATGATAGCTTAACGGTATGCATCACATAATTTTAGTTATTAGAACAAAAATTTATACCAAAAGAAGTATCCATTTCACAATATCTTGAAGTCTTGAGACTTATGCTCAAATTGTCTCTTTAACTATGCACCATAAAATAAACAATGTGTTAAGTAGTAGCTTAGTGGTATAATCAAATTAACTTGTGCATTTATGTAATTATGTCATCATACAAAATATACACAAATATGATCATTCATTATATCATATTATATACCACACAAACCATAGAATGCTTTAAGATAACACAAATCATCAACATAACTCATTACGGGCCGTATATTAATTAGAAATTATATCATAACCATATAATCCTACAATATTTGATTAACATCTATTAAACTTGTTATATTATGCCTATTTTAGAGTAAAATCAATATCCTATGCATAATGGGATCATGGTGTGTTATGGCCCACATTATGGACCTTACAGCTGCTACACTAGTATGATTGTGTAGTGGCCCCCCTAGACCTTAACAACTATTATACCAATATATAATCTATGCAGTAGCACTCTTATAACTTAACGATTGTTGCACAAGCATAGGATATGTGTAGTGGCCTTATTAGACCTTAGTAGTCATTATATCTACAAGGATCTGTAGATAAAAAAAATACATCCATGAGTTAGATATTTAGTAGACTTATGGCCAAATCCATAAAGGCATCAAGGTACCCTACCAGCTGCTATAAAACTCCCTAGTTAACTAGTTAACCTATCCATACTAGGTTATTTCTCGTATGGGCTATTAATAGTTTACTTTTAATTACACTACCTTAATTTGAGATTAACATTGCTTTTAATTACTTTGGTTTTGCTAACAAATAACTAAATCGAAAAATTATGTCATAAGTCTTAGTTTATCATTCAAGCATATTGTATCATGCAAATCACCTCACTTTGAGGCCATATATCAATAGATATACTTCACATATTAATAACATTACATTTCCTTTTATAAGTGCCATTTATTTCCTTATGTCGTTTAATTGCCATATTCAGTCCATATAATTGCATAAAGTTAACTCAAGATGTATTATGCCTAAATTTCATCATAAAAGGCATCATGGCATTACTTATAGTGTAAAACCTCATGTAGGCACATAATATGTCCCAAATATATTATTGCCACATAGATGACCATTCGTCTATATCAATTCACATATTTTTAATATGCCTTATAATTATATAGCATCATGGTTTCACCATATACATATCCAATTATATTGACAATGTGACATATATTCTCCCATTTATACATTAAGTAACCCTTACATACATATCCATACAGTAGGCCATTCGGCCAACCCTTAACATGCCCATAATATAATGACTTCATATTCACTTATAATGTCATTAGATTATAGCATCTTGAACATGCTCATACATGGATTCATCACAACAAGCATCATATAGCACATACTCATGCTTATTGTCCTCTTTTGTCTATTCATTATCATAAATCCTTAAATAGTAAAACATATATAACCAAATATACATTAAGGGCCATTTATCCACCATGCCTTATGCCTCATCACCCATTATACATAAATCATATGTAACTAACTTATACCCATTCATCCATTTACAACCATACATGCGTATTTAACATGTCTAGCATACATTATTAAGGGATACAAGCATATGCTTACCTTTATGTCCATTAGGCCCTACATACATTTACAAGGCACGTATTCATTTCAAAACCTATAATTTGCTCACTGCATATCCAACATATCATAGAACATGTATTTATGTCATATACAAGCGTAATACATCATTTAGGCATAAGAACTCACCATTTACATAAAACACATGCAATATGGACATAATGTCCTCACACACTTCCTCATGTATTCCAGCCAATTGACATGCTCCATCATACATCTAGCATGTATGTAAACTTGTTTTAATCTAATTAAATGCTTAATTAGTCATATAGACATAATTATACATTATTTACATAATAATGTACATATTTACATTATAACCTTGATATGACTTCTACCATATTTTCAAGCATTCAAACCATCTTAAATGCATCTTCACATATCTCATTTACCATTTAACACAATCAATTCAATTAATACACATAAATTGGCATTTTACACATAATTACTCACATTGCCATTTTATGTTTATTTAAGGCAATATACCAATTAAGAATAATCTAACTCAATTACACTTACCAAGAGGATCACAATAAACACTTAAAGATAGCCTATGGGTTGGATTTTCCTTTATCTTGAGATTTCTCACTTTGCTCAATTGTGGGTTATAGATTCATTTTGTTAAAGGTTGTAATAAATCACATAAACATTAGAATTGAAAATCAATCATATATAGTGGCTCTTGGGCAATCGAGGAACATAAGAAAAATATCGAGATTCAAAAATTCTTACCTAAATTGATGATGGTCACAATTTATTGAGCTTAAAAAATGAGTAATTTCTTTGTTTTTTTTTTCATTTCTTGCTTGTAATAGGCTTTAAAGGTTATAAAGGCTAGTATCTTATGATCAAATGGCTTAAACCAAGGCTAATTTTGAGGAAGAGAAGTCAACAATGGAGGAAAACCTCCAGTGTTCCCATCAGCTAAGGGTTAGGGAGAGAGAAGGAGAGTTTTATGATTTATAATGAAAAATAATAAAAGTTAACCTATTTATACTTTTTTTTTAAAAAACATTTTATTTTTTTTTTTCATTTTTCTCCTCTCCTTACTCCAATTTTTCCTTCTCTTTTAACCTCAATTTAATCTAAATTTTAAAAGCAAAAAATAATTAATTTTATCCCCACAAACCTTTAAAAATGAAGCTCAAAAAATGAGAAAAAAATTAATTAAATATCTACTTTTTATAACACTCAATTTTCATAAAAATACTTCTCGACATATGAAAATTCCAATTCCATCACCACACATGCTAATTAGAATTTTTATGTACCTAGTTGTATTAATCCCAAAATTTTCTAAGTAACATTTTAATATTTTATAGTTCAGCTAAAACTGGGTCACTATACACGTGACATTATCATAAAATTTAACTATCATTTTTAACCAACTAAATGACCTCATTTTGACATCAAATTTTACTTAACGACATGTTATAATTCATAATTCCATTTAGTGGAATTAGTGTCCCTAACCTTAAAAAACACTATTCACAGCTTAGGAAAACACTATTCATAACAATAGAATATTGCTATATTATATGAGCTTCTATTTTGTGTGTAGCTTCTTTTATTCCATGGTGCCTCAAGAAAAATTTTACTAATGGTACGATCTTATTTTAAAGCTCTTTCACCTCTCTATCCAAAATCCTTATAAGTTATTCCTCATAAGATAAGTCTGGGTTAACCTTGACTTCTTCCACTAAAAAAACATGGGTAGGATCTGATATGTATCTTCTAAGCATAGATACAAGAAAAACATCATGTATCTCCTAAAGTTTAAGAGGTAAAGCTAGCCTATAAGCTATTGGTCAACATGTTCAGTTATCTCATATGGCCTAATAAACTTAGAACTTAACTTTCCCTTCTTGCCAAAACTTAAAACCTTTTTCCATGGTGAAACCATGAGGAACACTCTATCTCCCACCTAATAATCAACTTCTTTTCTCATTAGATTAGCATATGACTTCTATTTATCATAAGCTATTTTTAATTTTTCTTTGATGATATTCACCTTTTCCTCTGCATCTTTAATCAAATATGGTCCCATAAGGTTTGTCTCCCTAAGCTCATTTTAGCATAAAGGAGTTTCGCACTTCCTTCCATAGAACACCTTATAAGGAGCCATACCCAAGCTTGCTTGCCTTGAATTCTAACACACTATATAAATAGCCATACCTATACTAAAGTTTAATCTAGTAGCCAAGGCATTATAATGCTTCTTCTAAAACCTTGATGTAATCCATGGGTCTCAATCTAATATAATGGAAGATAGCACTCCATCAACCTATCTATCTCATTAACATTTACCTCTACTAGCTTCTCTAAGGAGTAGTTTATCCTTAATGGTATAATATGATTAGTCATCATTAAATGATCTATTAAAACAAAAACTGAATCACATTTACTCCTTGTTATAGTCAACATGATAACAAAATCCATAATGACTCTATCCTATTTTTATTCTAGAATTTCTATAAGATGAAGCAACCTAGAAGGAACCTAATGCTTTGCCTTCATTTGCTAACAATTAAGGCATTTGGTCACATACTCTGATACGTCTCTCTTCATACCAAGCCACCAATATGACAACTTCAAGTTCTGATACATCTTTATGATAGTAGGATGTATAGCATAAGGAGCATTATGAGCTTTCTTGCAAAATCTACTTCTTCAACTATTCCACATCTAGTACACAAATTCTATCATGGTAGTATAAATAGCCAACAACCTTGATCTCATACTCAATAGCCTTTTCCTCTTGGATAGCATTAATCATAGTCATCAATCTATGATCATCTTTCTGAGAATCCTTAACTTGTTGTGACAAACTAGGCTTTACTTGCATCTCTGCTAACAAAACATCATTAACCACAAGCTATAATATGACATTTATGGCTCTCATGGCTACCATAAACTTCCGATTAAGCATATCTGCCCTTAGATTAGCCTTTTTAAGATGTTAATCAATCAAAAAGTCAAAATCCTTGATCTCTTCTGTCTCAAATTCAACTCCTTTTGTGTAGGAAGATACATAAGACTCTTATGGTCAGTGTTAACATAACACTTCTCTCTATAAAGATAATGTCTCAAAATCTTTAAACCAAACACAATAGTTACAAGTCCTTCCTAAAAACTACTTCAACAAGAATTAAAGCCTCAGTCAACATTATCTTAAGCTTGTCAAAACTCTTTTGACATCTATCATCCCAGACAAACTTAACATCTTTCCTTAGTAAATGAGTTATAAGGGCTGCTATTAATGAAAATCCCTTAACAAACCATCAGTAATATCTACCAACTGGAGCAAACTCCCGATCTCTATAGTATTCTTAGGTAGCATCCACTCTATCATTGCCTCAATCTTACTATGATCAGTATGAATCCCTTCTGTAGAAGCTATGTGCAAAAGAAAAGACACTTTAATAAGCCAGAAGTCACACTTATTGAGCTTAGCATACAACGTCACATCTCTTAGAATCTATAAAACTATTCTCAAATGTTGTTTATGCTCTTTTTTGTTCTTTGAGTAAATCAAAATATTATCAATAAAGACTACCACAAACTTATCAAGATAAGGCCTAAAGACTCTATTCATCAAGTCCATGAAAGCTTTAGCCATATTAGTAAGCCTAAATGGTATTACGAGAAATTGGTAGTGCCCATATCTCATTTTAAAAGTAGTCTTCAACACATTTGATTCTTTCATTCTCAATTGGTAGCACCCAAATCACATATCAATCTTAGAAAACACTCTAGCTCCTTTATGCTGATCAAATAGGTCATCCATCCTTGGTAAAGGATACTTATTCTTAATTGTTACTTTCTTCAACTATCAATAATCCACACATAGGTAAAGAGAACCATCATTTTACTTAACAATCATAACCAGTGCTCCTCAGTGAAACAATTGATTTAATAAAGCCATTATCTAGCAACTCTTGCAACTAGATTTTTAACTCTTTTAAATCAACTGGTGCCATCCGATATGGAGCTATTGATATTAGAGCAATGCCAAGTAAAACCTCAATATTGAACTCAAGTTCTCATTTCAGAGGTAAACCTGATAACTCCTCTTGAAAAACATTAGCATATTCTGAAACTATCAGTATGGCACTAACATCTAGCTCTTCTATCTTAGTGTTATACACATGGACAAGAGAAACCTGACAACCTTTTCTTAACATTTACCTAGTTGTTATAGTCGATACCATATTAGACAAAAAAGTTATCCTCTCACCTACAACTATGATTTTAACCCTATCATCAATCTTAAGAGTTAACCTCTTCTTCTTGTAATTGACAATTGCTTAATAATTAGATTACTAATACATACGCAATATTATGTCAAACTCCTTAAAAGGTAACTTTATCAAATTAGCTAAAAATTGGTGATCTTATAACCTTAAAGGACACTCTTTATAAATTTTGTCAATTACCACATGCTAGCTTATGGGATTACTAATAATAATCTTTAGATCAAAAGGCTCTAAAAATAAATCCTGGCCTCATGCTTATGATGTACAAACATAAGAATGTGTAGACCTTAGATCAATTAAAGCTAAGATAGATGATTCAAAAAGAAAAAAAAATACTAGTAATGACATTTGGCTCATTAGCCTCCTTCTATGCTCTAAAGGCATACTATTAGGTACAAGCCCTATGCTCAGCTTTGGGCTCTAATCTATCCCTTTAAGCTCCTTCTACTCTCTATCCTTAATCTCTCTACTGACCTCTAATAGATGTAGGTGTAAAACTCTGTTTAGCACTAGGTCTTTTCAAACAATCTATGCAAAAAGGATTCAATGAACCATACCAATAATAAACACTTGGCTTCTTCCTTTAACACTCTTTTTTGTGTTGCTTGTGACAAATCAGACACAAAGGTATCTAGCCACTCTTGGTAATAGACACTAGCATACTAGTAGCCTATGATTGCTATTGTCCAGTCTTACTCTTGTTACCCTAAACTAACTTCTATGTCTAGCCCTATATTTAGGTCTATTGTGAAGCCCTAGACTGATAACCCTTAAACTTCTTACCTAATAGTGGAGTTATATTAGAATCATGTTGTATTGAAGATCTCTTTTTCTAATAGAATGCTTTCTTATCTTTCTTCAACCCCTATATGGAATGGCATACTGAAACAAGCTTTGAGAAATCTTTGATCATTATAGTGATCACCTAAAACTTGATATCCACATGCAAGTGCTTTTTAAACCTCTTACACTTGTCAACTTTGGTTGTTATAGTCTCTTTGGCATATCTATTGAGCATGGTAAACTCCTTCTCATACACTCTAATAAACTTTTATTCTTGCTTAAGGTCTATAAACTGCTACCCCCATTATGTAGATAATCTTCTATGATGTACTTTTTAAGGAAATCTAGCAAGAAGAAATCCCATGTAATCTCCTCCTCAATCTTGTACTCAGTAAGGTCTTCCCACCATTTGGATGCCTTTTCTTATAAGAGTGATGTGGCATATATCACTTTCTCTACTAGGGATGCACCTCAATTGCTTTATGATCTTTTTTATATGGTACAACTAATACTTTACCTTCCCAAGCTCTACTATGCCTTCTCCTTAAAGTCCTTGGCTCCGATCTTTTTAACTCTCTCAAGCTAAGTCTTTTTGAGAGATAAGGGAACCTCTAGCTATTATGCTAGTGGTAGAGCATTAGTTATAGCCTACCTCAATAAATGGAACATAAACTAAAAGAATATTGGTGGAGCTTGTCCTACTGACAGTGTATACCTCATAACACTACTTGAAGCATATGAAACTCTGACGGCCTTTGGTGCTATGGTTATAAGAGTTTGACTCTCAACTTTCTCCTTCCTATGATGTGCCAAATCACTCATCTCATCTGTAGATAAGAGAACAATTCATATGCCTTAAGATTATTGATTTGGAGATGTGCAATCTAGACTCTAAAGTACTCATATGTCACTTCAAAATGCCTAAATTAGAGCTTTGATACCACCAAATGTGATTGTTGAACCCGACTAAGGATTGCACACAAAAATGCATTATCGAAAGTCAACTATCTATTATACTTAAACCAAAAGTTTAAAACAACTTTCCTAAATAAATATCTTATGAAAATGTGGATCATCAAAAATTTTTCAAAAATGTAGTAATAATTCCCTTCTAAGAATCTCGATGTTGAAAATTCGATAGCATAATAGACATACTGGGACATTACCCTAAAAATGAATAGTAATCTACACATCAAAACAACACTTTTATATTCGTTTTCAATCATTCCCAAACACCTAAGATCCTATAATCACTCTAACAGCATGCATCAGCACAAACATATCAATCTCAACCTTAAGAAGAGATATCATAAAACAAAAATAGTTTAAATCATCTTTAAAACACTCTACAAACCATGAAATCCAAAAAGATTACATTATATAGAGTTTAGGCCCATCTTCCCCATAATACACCATATGAGTGCTTAACCTTATACAACACATAATTTTAGATAGAAAAACCAAAATTTATACTAAAAAAAAGTAGTATTCTCTCGATAATTTTAAAGTTCCAAAGCTTGTGCTTAAACTATCTCTTTACCTATACATCGCAAAACAAATGATGCACTTAGCAATAGCTTAGTGGTGTAATTGAATTATCATGTGCATTTATGCCATTATATCATCGTATGAAATATATACAAATGTAATCTATCATAACATCATATTATATAGTGCACCAGCCATAGCATGTATTAATTCATTAACATAACATAAATCATGCACATAACTCATCATGGGTCATGCATTAAATATAAAGCATATCACAACCATATAATCATGTATTATTTGATTAACATCTACTAAACTTGTTTTTTATGGCTATTTTAGAGTAAAATAAATATCCTATGGATAATGAGATCATAGTGTGTAGTGGCCCACTTTATGGACCTTACATCTACTGCACTAGTATAAGTGTGTAGTGGCCCTCCAGATCTTAATGACTACTACACTAGCATAAGATATGTGTAGTGGCCCTATTGCACCTTTTTGATGGCTACACCTACCTAAAACTAAAGATTAAAAATATAAGCCCTTGGGTCATATATTTAGTGGACCTGTGGACCAAATACATTAAGGCATTGAGGTACAGTAGTAGCTACTATAAAACTCCTTTGTTGACTTAGTAATCTATCCATTCTAGGTTATTTCTCTTTTGGCTATTAATAGTTTAAGCTTAATAGAACTTTTAAATACTTTAGTTTAGCCAACAAATGGCTAAGTCAAAAAATTATGTCATTAGTCATATTATATCATTCAGGCATATTATATCATGTAAATAGCCACACTTTAAAGCCATATATCAACACACATGCATCACACATTAATAACATTACATTTCCTCTTATCACTATCATTTATTTCATTATGTTGTTTAATTGCCATATTCATTCCAAGTAATTGCATAAGCTAATTCAAGATGCATTATGCCAAAATTTCATCATAAAATGCATCAAGGCATTACCGGTAGTGTAATACCTCAAGTAGGCATATAACATGTCTTAAATATATTATGGCCACATACATGACCATTCGGCCATATAAATAATGTAACAGTTATAAGTCGAGGCTCTGTGAACAATACCACAGAGGTTCAAAAAGTATGCTCGAGGTGCCGAGTCACCTTCATGAGGATCAAGGCAGGCTGTACTAATCATGAAACTTTGACTAGCCATAAAATGATTAAAATGGATTAATTTAAAAATTTAGTAGAACCAATAAATTATTTTAGGCCAAAATCTAATGGGTCATAAACTTGGAAGGACATGGGCTTGGAATGACCTGGGATGTTCCCAGATGGACCTAAAAATACCATATCCTGAAGGTTAAAAATTCCCTAGTGGCCATTGCTGATGGAATTTTGAAATTTGAAGACTGTTTGCTATTTATCCTAAATTTTAAGATTTGCACATAAATTGAGGTAGTTAGTTAGCTACCCTACCGATAAAATTTGGCTAAGAAATTTTACAAGGGCCTAAATAGGATTAATTAAGGATTTTTAAAGCAAATGCACTAATTTTTGGATGTTCTAGTGAATTTTATATATTTCCTAAAATTTTAGCCAAAATCAAGCATTTTTAGGAAGCTTAGGTGACACATGTCACCACTAGAGCTACCTAGCTCCACTATATAAGGGCCATGATGCCACATAGGCATCCACTTGGCAAAGTCCACTCCCCCCACAATTTTCATCTTTTTCTTTTCCCCTTCACTCATTCGATGCCTCTCCACCAAAAATTCCCTATTTTTATCATCCAATAACCACCAAACAACAATAATTCTTACACCAAAAATATCTTTGATGAGTTAAGAATTTTTCCTTTAAAGGTTTGAGAGGCCATAAATGTAATGCTCATGTTTTGAGGCTCTAGGAATAGTGCCACAAGGTCTGAGAAGTACACCCAGAGTGCCAAGTCACTTACACATGGATCAAGATAGTGCCATAATTCATTAAACTTTGAGGGGCCTTAATTTGATAAAAAAAGGTAAAATTTAAAAATTTAGCAGAACAACAATTCATTTTAGGCTAAAAAGCTACCCATCGAGGTAATAAAATATTTTGGGTAGGGATTGACTAAGGATGTGCTAGGGCAAAATAAAAAATAGTGGATCCTAAAGCTAGAAAGCTATATTGAGTCCAATGGTGAAAGAATTTTTGGAATCAGAGTTCATTTGCAAAATATCATAATTTTTTAAGTTGACACACAAATCAAGGTAGTCTGAAAACTGCTTTATCGGTGGAATTTGGCCAAAAAAATTTACAAGTAAGTAGAGGAGTTTAAAATAGGAATTTTAAAATAAATGGTGTAATTTTTGGAGGTCTGAGTCAATTTCTTTGAATTTTTAAAGTTTGTTAAAAAACTAGAATGGTTTAGGAATTTTTGAGATATCTTTGATGTATCAAGATGGGGCCCATAGTAATGCCAAGTGGCAAAGGGGCCATGACAAGTGGATTACCAGTTGTTAAAGAACAAAACTAATTTTGGTCATTTTCCTCCTTTCTGCCCAAATTGCCAATGCCACCTTTAGAGTATTCAAGCCATATTTTCCTATTCTGGTGACCAAATGAGGTGATTCTAGTGGCTAAAAATTCCTCTAGATGTTAGGCACCATAACATATAAGAATCAGGTAAAAAGGAGCTATGGTTTGGGAGAAAAAAATCAAAGAAGAGGACTGGATCAAAATAGTCTAGAACCATGAACCCAAGTGAGTTTATGGTTGTATCACCCTCATCTCTCAGGTTTTTAGTTGATTTTTTATGCTAAACCATAGTTAACATTTGTATGGTGGTGTGTATAAGGGATTGGTGGCCATTAGAGGCCAGTTTGAGGGTTACGAAGGAAGAACAAGTTCACCATGGTTGTTAGAATTAGATTGACAGCATAGGCATAGCTGAGGATGGCACCTTCAAAGTGACATGTAAGTGGACTTTTAGCCTTTTCTTTATGAGTATGGGTGCCTAGGCTAGTGAACATGGATTTAGAAAGGTTGGAATGATGTGTTCTAAGTGTAATTCTTCCTTGTGATGTTGATTATCTTAAGTATTTAGTGTAATTAGGGATATGCTCTTAATTTTTGTCTAAGTAGCCTAAAAAATGCTTGCTAAATTTGATATCTAAGATTTCTTAGTTGAGTAATTTGCTACTTGTTATGAGCATTTAGTATGTATTTGACATGCTCAAAGGAGGACCATAAGAATTGAGAAGCGAAATCACCATGGAA
>CANXYI011974331.1:0-12494 GCA_948208565.1 Hura crepitans
TTTTTATGCTGGTATTAGGTAGATAGCCTCAACAATAGCAGTGCAGTTCAAGGAATATTTTATCGAGTGTTTTAGTATATTTTTGGTTATATAGTGTGATGTGATATTATAGTTATTGGTACTTATATGTAAGCATGTTAGGACTAGAGTTTATGTTATTGTATGTTGGATGTAAACATATTATATAGGTTATGTTGTTATGATGTTCATGTGTTTGGATGAGATTGCATGATATGATATGTCTGCTTGAGATGACGAGTTAAGGTAAGGACTAAAAGGGTTCAGGTGGTTGGTTATTAATTGAAAAGTTATAGAAGTATTGTTTTATATAGGTTTTATTTTAGGATATGTTACGATGCAGCCGTTATGCTACCAAAATTTTGTTGAAATGAGACAATTAAGATAATATGTGTGGTTTCTATAAATAAGGGTTTTATAAAGATAATGGTAAAGATAACGTAAGTTTGTTTTTATGTCATCTCTTATTTGGGCTAGTAGCAATTTAGATAAGAGGTGTCACAATATGGTATCCCTCATTCAGATCTACCACCAGGTCGAGGTAGGGGTGTTTTAATGAGATTGTGATGTATGTTGTGGTGGTGATATGACTGATGTCACTATATGCTGGTTGATGACATTAGATGGTCAGAAGGACCCAATTGGCTGATTTATGGTTGAGAATGTTATAAAAGTGTTATTTGCAACAAGTTTATTATGGGACTTGACACCGAGTAACCGTTATGCTGCCAAATTCTTATCGATACAAAATACTAATATTTTACATGTTTGTGCACTCAACATTTGGTTTACTTATACATAAGCCCAGGATATTCACCAAACATCCACACTCATAATAGGGTTTTAAGAAGATAATGGTACCCCTAGGTAAAACTAGTTAATGTGTCATCTCTTATTCGAGCTAGCGATAGTTCTGGTTAGAGGTGTCACCATGTTCCATCTCTCATTCAAATTTGACTATTAGGTCGGGTGAGGGGTATCACATTAGGTGATATTAAATTGCAATTTAGGCATTCCTTGGCTATATATGAGTGTCATAGGGTTCATACATATGTACATCACATGACACTGCACTACTTGAGTCTAATATCTATTTCTTGACATAAACTAAAGATGTGCAAGCAAAGATGGCCCACTAGTGTAGAAGAGGTGGAAAGCCATGCTCCTATAATAGTTTAATAGCCAGCGAGCTCAGAGGTGCCTGTACCCACTGATGTAGAACAACCTACACCTACCCAATCAGCATAAGTACAAGTAATACTAATACAATAGATGGTTGATGTATTTAGGTTCATTGTTGTAGTAGTTACTCCATATCCACCACTAGCACTACAGCAACCACCAGTACCACAAGCCCTTTATAAGACATATCTAGAATGTGTAAAAAAGATAAGGGCATTTGACTATTTAGGCATTGATAGAGACAATTTCATTGTAGCATAATACTAGGTCAAGAGGACTAAGCGAATATTAAAGCAACTTAAGTTCACACCAGAAGAGAACCTAATTTATGCCACATCCTTGCTATAGGAAGAAGGGTATCATTGGTGAAAAATAGTTATAAAAAAGAAAGCTCTAGCAAACCTAACTTAGGACTTCTTCTTCTAAGAGTTCAAGAAGAGGTATATTACAAAAGGCTACTTGGAAGAAAAAGAGACAGCAGTTTTTGGACCTAAAATAGAGAGGATAACTAGTATCATAATATAAAAAGGAGTTTGCCAAACTCAATAGATATGCCACAAAAATTATGCCCATGGAGAAAGAAAGATGCAGAAGGTTCAAAAAGGGCCTCAATACTAATATTCAACTATAAGGTAGTAAATAAGAATAGGGATTTTTCCTCAATAGTTAATGTAACCTACATGGTGGAGAACATAAAGAAAGAAAGAATAGAAAACTTCTAGAAAAAGAGATCCTTCATAATAGGCCACGCTAGCTCTATACCAAAAGTAAATAAAAGGCAAAAGGGAGGCCTTAGCATTCAGACACTACAAAAGTCATCCCAACTTAAAGATTAGGGCTAGCAGGGCAATTTAATCCTCGACAATAGCAAAGGCCAGCTATGAGTGCTCTAATTTCCATAGCTAAAAAAGCACTACCTATGTGTGGCATGTGTAGTAAGAGACACGAAGGTATCTATTGGAGGTCTATTCTAGGAGCTTATTGTAAATGTGGTTCTAAGGACCATTACCAGAAAGATTGCTTTTTAAGATCTAATGTTGAAGATTCTACATGACTCTAGGCCTTATTAGCAACACCGGCTAAGAGTTACAAGGAAAGTAAGGGAGACAAAGCTAGGGCAAGCCAGAAGCCTCAATCATAGGCAAACTAGAGAATAAAGGCTAAAGTTGTAGCTCGGCAGTATGCCATCAAGGCTTAAGAAGAGGCAGACTCCCCAGATGTTATTGCTGGTACATTTTACTTCTTTGACTCATTTGTTTTGGCACTAGTTGACCTAAGGTCTACACACTCTTATGTTTGTACCATAGGAGCATAAGATAGTAGACTACAATTAAAACCTTTAGATATAGAGATTATGGTCAATAACCCTATAAGGCAACATGTGATAGTGAAGAAGGTATATAGGGATTGTCCTTTAGTTGTCCAAAGGCACATCTTCCCCACCAATCTTATTAAACTACCTTTCAATGAATTCAATGTCATACTAAGTATGGATTGGCTATCTAGGAATAATTCCATAGTGGATTGTAGATAGAAAAGGCTCACTATCTAAACAATAGATGGAGAGCAAAATAACTAGAATAGGTAAAAGAATAAACTTTTTGTCCAATGTGATCTCAACTGTGACAGCAAAAAAATTGATCCAGAATGGTTACCAAGCATATTTGGCACATATAGTTGATACTAAATTGGTAGAGCTCGATGTCATCCAAATTCCAATGGTAGCAGAATCTCCTTATGTCTTCCCTGATAAACTATTAGGGCTACCACCTAAATGTGAGATTGAGTTTGCCATTAAGGTGTACCTAGGCACAACACTAATATCAATAGCCCCTTACAAAATGGCAACTGCAAAGTTAAAAGAATTGAAAGTACAATTATAGGAGCTATTAGATAAAGGGTTTATCAAACCCAGTGTTTCATCATAGGGAGCACTAATATTATTTGTAGAGAAGAAAGATGGTTCACTACAGTTGTGTATAGATTATAGACAACTTAATAAAGTGAACATCAAGAACAAATACCCACTGCCTAGAATTGGTGACTTATTTAATTAGCTGAAAGGATCCAACATCTTCTCAAAAATTAACTTGAGATATGGATATCAACAACTCTAAATAAAAGAATCTAGCATTTCAAAAATAGCCTTCAACACTCAATATGGACACTATGAGTTCCTAGTAATGCCATTTGGGCTAAATAATGCCCTAGCAGCATTCACAGACCTAATGAACTAGATATTCAGACCATAATTAAACCAATTTATGGTAGTGTTTATTGATGATATCCTATTGTATTCTAAAACCAAATATGGCCAAGAACAACACCTTAGGCTAGTATTATGGACACTGAAAGAGAAGTAATTGTATGCTAAATTGAGCAAATGTGACATATGCTTGAATGAAGTAACATTTCTAGGATACATTATCTACTGATAGGATCAGGGTAGACCTTAGAAAATTAAAGTTGTGTTGGAATAGAAACCCCAAGAAACATTACAAAAATTAAAAGCTTTTTAGGACTAGCTGATATTATAGGTGGGATTCTCAATGATTGCTACTCCTATGACACGCTTATTAAGGAAAGATGTGAAATTTGTCTGGGATTAGAAATTTCAAAAGAGCTTTGACAGATTAAAAGCCATGTTGATAGAAGCCCCAATCCTTACATAGCCAGAACTTGGGAAAGACTTTGTCATCTCTAATGATGCCTCTCATAATAGGCTTGGGTATGTGTTGATGCAAGATGGTAAAGTGGTAACATATGCATCCAGACAACTGAAAACACAAATGAGAAATAATCCAACTCATGATCTGGAGTTAGCGGCTATCATTTTTGCCTTAAAAATATGGAGGCAATACCTATATGGTGAAAGATGCTATGTATACACTGATTATAAAAGTTTAAAATATTTGCCTACCCAGAAAGAATTGAAGTTGTTGCAATAGAGGTGGATAGAGTTGATCAAAGACTATGATTACTTGATTGATTACCATCTAGGTAAGGCAAATGTGATAGCTGATACATTAAGCTAAAAGCTCTTATGTACCATAAGAGCAATGAATGTCTAGTTGCCATGCTAAGAAACTAGGGCCTTGCTAGCTAAATTACAAGTGAAATCTAACCTAATTCAATAAGTGAAAGAAGCCTAAAAGGATGACAATCAACTTTAGCATGTAATAGGTTTAATTAAAAAGGGAAGCCTACTGAGTATAAACTCAAGGCTGATGAAAGCTCAGATTATCATGATCAACTATGTGTACCTGATAGAGAAGACACTAAGAGATAGATTCTATAAAAAGCCCATAATTCCCCTTATGCCATACACCTCGAGAGTACAAAGATGTACCATAACTTAAAACCTTATTACTAATGGTCAGGAATGAAGAAGGATATAACTAAATATATGACCCAATACCTCAATGCTAGCAAGTAAAAGCCAAACACTAGGTTTTTTCAGGATTGCTTCATCCTATAGCAATACACATGGATTTCAAAACTAAGTTACCCATGACAATGAGTAAATGCGATACAGTATCGATGATTATGGATAGGGTGACTAAAATAGTGCACTTCATCCTAATGAGGATGGATTACTCCTTAAAGAAACTTACACAACTCTATATTGATGAGATTGTCACACTACATAGAGTGCCAGTATCGATTATCTCATATTAAGATCTAAGGTCACATCTAAATTTTAGAAGAAATTACATGATGTGTGACACTCCCTACCTAATTTGGTTATTGAATCCAAACAAAGGATGACACTCAGCCTTATTTCTTACAATCCAAACTTTTCACTATGTTTAATATTTCTTTTTTATTCATTTTAGAGCATGTGTTTCATATGTATAGATATACTTTAAGTGGTAACTTAACTATTTTGTAAGTATAACTAATTTCTTTATTAAACTAGTGAAAATTTGGCAATATAACGGTTGATCGGGAACCTAATCCAATAAAACTTGTAAAAAGTAACACTTCTATACCATCACACAATCACTTTACATCATTGAATCCTTCTGATCCTCATTATCTCATCCAAAATTCACATACATATGATATCATCCACCTACTATCATCATCCATGACATCTTTATCTCACCTATATTATAGATATATAAATATATATGATATATACATATTATTACAATACAAGTCTTTAAATACATATAAGTTTCTATATAAGGCTTAGGCTGACTCTCTTGCCCATATATACATGAGTGCCATCTATACCTATTATACAAAATATAATAGTAATACCAGAAGGTATATCTCCTTAATATGTACTGCTTTGCTTGAGGCTACTACCTACACTTGTTATCTATTACCTATGCATCACAAAAAATTATACAATAAGTACAAAGCTTAGTGGTGTATTCAATGAATATGTAATTATTTTTATTCATGAGAACACATGACATGCTTATTATACAATGCATAAGATAATAATGCAAGTTTACACTTAATTATTCCAAATACAGTTCATTATTTTACCCTTATACAATTGATTTACATACTTCTTTTTTATTCTAGTTTGTAGTCAAGTTGTCTTTACCCTAGTGCATTTAAAAGTTATTCTTATTATTATTATCCAAATATATTTCATGACTTCATTATCTTATTATTGTGTGTCACCCATTACTAGTTTATCTATTTATACTTAATTTCTGATGTCTAGTGTATGCCATTAATTTTTTATGGTAAGTCAATTAATACCATTTTGGGTCACATACACTTCACTTCTTATATTTAGTTCATAACATCAATCTCTCACTATCTTATTTGCATTAGTACTAATTTATCTCTCTTTTGTTATTCTCTTTCCTTTATTTTTACCTTTTTTGTTGTCACAATTTACTTATTAGCTTTTAGCCCATACTTACCATAACATACCCTAATACTAGATAATGGGATTTATGAGTTATGTAGTAGTCTACATTTTAGACCTACTCTGCTGCTGCATTAGCATTATATGAGCTTAATTGTCTAGTGGCCCTAATAAATATACACTACTACTACACAAGCCTTAATTAAATAATTGTGTAGTGGTCTATATTTTGGTACTACACTATGGCTACACCCATATCAAGAGAAAGGCTATGCAATGGCCTTAATAAACCTACATTGCAGCTACACCTGCGTTAATGTAATTACCTCACAGCTGCTATAGTTCCCTAATTGACCGATCAACCTATCCAGTAAGTATCTAGATCATATGGGCTATAACTTATTTATCCAACATTATTTAATTATACTTATTTCCTATGTTTTACTTATGTTAAGTTCATCCTCATATTCACAATTTTATATCATTTGAACACATGATACATCTTTTACCTTTTTCATATCACATTATGGGTAATTCTCATTTCTTAATTCATCTTTCTATTTATACACCAATTTATTTATCTATTTTAGGTCATCACACCTACTTATACACCTTTCTTAACTTGCATTACGAGACCATTTCCCTTTCCTTGTTTTACTTCCTATTAATGTACCTATTTACCAAATCTTCCTATTAATGTACCTATTTACCAAATCTACCTTGAGTCCTCACTTATGCTTAATACATATTTTCATGAATCATTAAGTTGCTTCAATTTATATACTCCTACTTACCTCATTCCATCGTATGCCATTTCCTTTATACATCATAACATTCTTATAATTTACACCTTAATTTTTCATATATTCACATATATGCTAACTACACTATCATACACACCTATTCATACCATTCGGCTATAAGCACACTTGCACCTTAATTACTATTTTGTCACTCCATTTTCACTTAATTCCTCACATTATCATTTACACAAATTACCATGCTCATTACTTATGCAGTTCACATACATATAAACAATATTCATAACTTTCATGCACATTTACATGTTTGAATTTCTTAAAGCTTAACAAGTTAATGCAATTCATTTCCATATCAGAACTTTTTACTTGTAATGCCATATTACACCTTACATGCATATAAACACAAATCACACCAACACACACTCACACTTGTATTATTCGGCCAAATGTGTGACTTTAGGTTAACTATTATTTTATAATCTTTTTCTCATTCAATTCACTATATTATCACTCATACAAGATAGCACATACATTAATCATGCATTTCACACACATAGGTATACAATATACATGAATTCTGTAATGACATATATACTTGAATTTATAGAAATTAAATAAATTGATGTATAATTTATTGAATACACTTACAGGGATGTTATTCGAGGTATTAGGTTCGATTTTATAGCTTTTTCTTATCTCAATTCTTATTCTATGCCAATTTCTCTAAATTCCATAATACTTAAAAAATTAGAACAATTCATAAAAAAATATCTATAACTCCAAATTTGAAAATAAAAGTACAATCATAATTTAGAGCATCTATAGTTACTTAGAAAAATAACAGTGATTCGATTCGGGACCCAGTGTGATTTAGGGGTTCAAAACCCTAAATCTTCAAAGCTTTATTTTTGCCTTAAAACCTCTATTTTCTATAAAATTGAGGCTAGAATTAGGTTTTAGACATTATAAAGATCATTTTTTATATAATATTCGAAGGATTTTAAGGTGTTTATGTGAGAAATAAGGAAAAAAAAGGAGAGTAATGGGTGGCATCAGCTTTTTATAAAATTAAGGGAAAAGATGAGCTCATTTTCCTATCTTGCACCCACAAACACAATAGCATATTTATATGATAGTGATTGATGGTTATGATCATGCCATATGGCCATCAAATAGCCTCAATTAATCCTATATACATTTTACGAGTAAGATTGATATTTATCTTCAGAAAAATTTGCATACAATAACAACCATCAGGCAAGCCTAGGAATGGCACCATATAAGTCTCTGTATGGGAGGAAATGCAGGACCCCATTATGCTAGAAAATATTAGGTGAAGGCAAGTTGACGGGGCCGAATTTAATTAAAGATATAAAAGAGAAAGTTAAAGTCATTAGAGATCAATTGAAAGTAGTGACAGACAGATAAAAATCATATGCATATTTGAAGAGAAGGGCATTGAGTATGAAGTTAGAGATAAAGTCCTCTTGAAGGTATCACCTTGAAAGAAAATACTCCAGTTTGGCAAGAAAGGTAAGCTAAGCCTGAGATTCATTGGTCTGTATAAGGTGATGAAGTGTGTGAGACTAATGGCATATAGATTGGCATTGCCTCTAAAATTATAGTAGATCCACAATGTCTTTCATGTGTTAGTGCTAAGGAATTATAGATCGGAGGCTTCACATGTACTTTCAACAGAGGAAATAGAGGTGCAACTAGATCTATCATATGAAAGAGAACCATCCTAGATCCTAGCATATAAAGTAAGGGAGCTACGCAATAAGATAGTCCCAATGGTGAAAGTACTATAGAAACATCATAGTTTAAAAAAATCAACATAGGAAAGTGAACAACAAATGAGAGAAAAATATCTATAACTATTTGAACCAAGTAAAATTCGAGGACAAAATTTCTTAAGAGGGGATAAAATTATAATACCCGAAAATCCCAATTTCATAAATAGTACTTTTGAGGCATGAATATTATTTCTCAAGCAACCAGGTCACATTGAAGTGGCTGAGAGGGTGTACTAGGCATAAAACTATGGTGGGCAAAATAATGATGAAAATGAAGTTATTTGCACTGACCACTGAACTAATAAAATTTTTCACATTAATGCCTAGTGAATGATGACCTAAGTTTACATCAAGTTGTAAAATGGTCTGGATGTGCTCGGCTAACCTAAAAATAGCATGACCTAAAGGTCAAAATTCCAAATAGTACAATGGTGGTGGAATTAGAATTTTCTAATGTCAATTAGTATTTAGTCATAATTTTTTGAAAATGCGATTGAATAGTTAACCTAGTTTCTATTGGATTTTGGACTCGAGATTTTAGAGGTCCCTAAATTAAGAAGTCCTATAATTTTTAGTACTAGAAGAATATTGTTGGAAGCCTCTAACATTAAATCATATTTATAAAGATTAAAAAGTAAATAAAATTAATTTGGACCATCAGATCACCACATGGCTAAATTGTGGCTAATTGTGCTCTTAATATAAATAGTGTAAGAGTGTGTGTATGTGTGTACGTAATCAAAAGAAGTCATCTTCCTCCCTAAAACCTTGAAAATCTGATGCCATCCCTCATTTCTCTCTCCTCTCTTTATTTCTTTAATTCTCCCTCAAATCTCCACCAATTCTTACACTTAAGACATCAAAAATCATCTACATCATCTCAAAAACCTGAATTTAGGTCAATTTTGCATGAAAAGGGTATTTAGAAGCAAAAAAAGGAGATTAAAAATTTGAGGATTAAACCCCTATATTAAGGTAACCCCTAAAACTAAACCCTAATTTTTTAAGTAATTAGAGGTGCTATAGATCATGGTTCTAATGTCATTTTCAAATTTAGAATTGTATAGATTTTTCTATGAATTTTTCCAATTAATTTCCTCTTATGAAATTTAAAGAACTTGGATGATATCAAAAGTAAGGGTAAAGAGAACCTATAGAGTCATATTGGGGATGCCAAATAACCTCTCTATAAGTGTATTTGATAAATGTGAGTGTGTGTGCATGTTGTGTAAATTCCATATTATGTGCATTATGGAAATGGTGTGATTTTAGGGGTTAAAATAATCCTAAATTTACTTTAGGGGTATTTTAGGGTTTATTGTATGTTAATTGACTAATATGAATGAAAAATGGAGTAAAAATGAGTTAAATATGGAAGATAGAAAAATGGTTATGCATGAAAATTAAAGACATCGATGGAATTTATGAAATTGTTGTACAAACGAAAGAATTAAAGTGTAGTGAGCTAGAATAAATGAGTATAACATGTAATGAAAATGTACATTGATAATTATGTGGAATGATGGAAAGTTTTCATATGAAGTATGTATATGTGCATAGTGGCATGTGTAGTACATATTATGTGTGACATACAAATTAGTAATAGTGCTTAATGATGTACATAATGGAAATGATTAACATGTGAATTGAAAATGGTAAATAGTAATATACGTAATGGAAATGGTATTATGAGAAAAATAATGTGAAATAGCTATTTGGGATGATAATATATGGTGACAACTGATGAATGTACATAATGGAATCCGTGTAATGAGATGTGTAATATGGAATAATCATGAACATAAAATAAGTAGAAGCACGGATAATACTGATATGACATCATCTGAATGAATATGTGATTGAAATCGAGTATGATAAAATGCTCATAAAGCATGTAAATTATGAATAACGAAAGTGGAAATAGAGTGAATCATATATTTTAGACAACCTGCTGGATAGGTTGACCAGTCAACTAGGGAATATAGCAGCTACTAGGACATTTCATTTTCATTGTATGTACTTGATGATATTTGATTATATTTTGTCATAAAAGTGGGTGTAACCACAAAGAAGTCCAATAAAACCACTACATGAAGTTTAAAGTGGGTGCAGTAGCCAGGAGGTTTAACAAGACCACTGCACATATATGTATTGATTGCATTAATGATATTGATTATAATATGGGTGTAGTTATCATGAGGTCCAACAGAACCTCTGCATGTAATCTAAAATGGGTGTGTTGCTGAGAGGTTCAACAGGACCACTGCACACTACATTGATATGATGTACTGGTGCAACAACCTTAAGGTCCAAAATTTGGGCCACTACATGCCATGATCCTGATATCTAGTATTGGGATTGGTTTCTCTCATATATGAGCTAGCAAATGGAAAATGAAAATGTGGCATATAAATATGAAATTTATGGGTTAATAAATTAAAGATTAATAAGCTAAATAAACTAGAAAATAACTTCAACGTTTATATGATGAGTAAATTGGTTAGTAGATATGAGACTTAATAATGGCGTGTAAATATGGAAAGCTAATTATAATGTAAGGGGTAACTAAGACAAGTAAGTGGCATAAATGATCATAAATGAATTATGGTAACATAACAGGTAAGGTAAAACTAGTTAAGGCTATGTGACATGTTCATTTATTGAAATACATGCTTAGCACATCATGTTTTGCGATACATAAGTCATAGATAGATACAGCTTTAGTCCAACCTCAGCATAGCAATGCAGCATAGATAGCTTTGGCTTTTAGTGTATTTTTGTATCTTTAGTGTGATGTAAATAAGGCTATTTAACACTCATATATACATAAATAAAGTATGGGTTAGTCTAGTTACATGTATGTATATTTCCTAAATTACACCTACTATGTAAATTAAAATGATAGACAATAGTAGTGTGCAACATATACTTAATGTGTGTTTGATATAGTGTAAAATGAGACTGTGATGTATGTTGTGGTGGTGACATGACTAATGTCACTGTGTGCTGGTTGATAACATTAGAGGGTTAGAAGGATCCAGTTGGCTGATTTAAAGTTAAGAATATTATAAACGTGTTATTTGCTACAAGTTTATTTTAGAACTTGACATCGATCAACCGTTATGTTAAAATGTAATATTTTACATGTTTGTGCACTCAACATTTGGTTTACTTATATATGGGCCCAAGATTCTCACTATACATCCACACTCATAACAGGGTTTTAAGAAGATAATGGTACCACAAGGTAAAACTGGTTAACGTGTCATCTCTTATTCAAGTTAGTGACAGTTTGGGTAGGAAGTGTCACTATGTGCCTTCTCTCATTTGAATTTATCCATCAGGTCGAGTGAGGGGTGTCACACATCTTATCTATTTTGTTTTGTCATTTTAGCCATTTTAATGTAGTTTTTTTAAGTTCTATGCCTTAGAGCTCATGTAATAAGGTTATATTCATGTTTTCAAACCTTGTGAATTTATAGTATAAGGCATTTCTCTTTTATATCATAGTACATTTATATATTACTTATAATTGATTGCAATGTCTTAAACCATGTTATAAAGTCCCTGTTATATAATCACAGTATAGAGGAAATCATGAAGTGTTCATAATGTGAGATTCTTATTGCATGCAAATGTGATATGTCTAAATATCCCTGATTATAGTATTAACAAGATGGGATAGTGTTAATGTGGATAGATCAACACATATTATACTTTTTAATAGGATCAAGTTATAGTTCTCACAAGTTATGAGCATAGAGATACTTGAAGTTAACATGTGGATGCTTACTTGGGCAGTAAGTACATCAAAAACCCACCATGAGATCTTCACATTAATACCTAATCTATGTCAATAAAAGTATCTCATCATATTAGTAATGCAAGCATCCGTAGACTTGA
>CANXYI011974497.1:0-11630 GCA_948208565.1 Hura crepitans
ATATATACATGTGTGTGTGTGTGTGCATGTGTGTATGTGTGTGTAAACATGGAAGAAATTATTTATGTTGAAGGTTGTTATGATAAGAATTAGTCAAGCTATAACATAGAAGCCAATGGGTTAAAGTGGGTAAGTCCAACCTTATGGTATTTCATATTAACCTAGTGATAGGTTAAAATGTAAAAACCCATCATTAGGTAGATTTGTACATTAATCCACTAGAGGGTTAATGTTGAAAAATCCTAACTTTGTAGTTTTGTATATTAACCTGATAAAAGGTTAAAGGCAAATACTGCATAATATGGAAAATGAGTATATATCAAAGTGACATTTTTAATTGGATATTTTATGGTTTTTTAAAATGGATTTTTTGGGACGTTCAAGAAATAATATGTATGATTATTTAAAACCAAAATAAATATAAATTGAGGCTGAATTGGAAGAATGGATGAACAAGCATAAAGAAAAGAATTAAGAAAGAATGAAAAGTAAATATATGTAAGCAATGAAGGATTTTAGCTTTGGCTTTAATATAGGCCATTGGATCTTTTTTAATAAAATTATCATAACCCTTGATTGTTGGTATAAATACCCAATTCTAGTAGTTGAACCACTACATTTTCGATAGCATTTCCATCTTCTTTTCCTCTCTCTTCATGTCAAGAACTAAAGAAAAGCATTTTAGGGCTTTTCAACCTTTCTTCTTCAAAATTTCTACTAATGCTCACTCTAAATCCACCATCTATAAAAGGATTCAGTTCTTATAAGGCTCGATTGAAGAAAAAATGGGAGAATTTTAGGTGAATAGTAACCTAAATTTTAAAAAGGTAATATTTCTTTAATCTAATATTTTTCTAGTATTTTATTAGTGCCCAAGAACATATTTATCATGTTAGAATTAAATTTGTATGACTCTATGAATTATTATGAATTTTTTAATATTATGGGTGAATAGTAATCATACATAGGAACAAGTGTCTAATTTCAAGGTTTAATATTTTTAGAAGATTCATTAGGATGCCAATAGGTGATTTATCAAGTTAATTTGGAAAATTGTTAGCTATTTGAATTATTGTAAAATTTTAAAGGTTATGGTGAATAGCAACTCCCAAAATTTAAGGATGAGTTTTTGGATGATTTTATAATTTTCTAAGGTTCCTTAAGTGCCTAAAAAGAGATATTATAAGGTAGTTTTGAATTGTAGAGTTAAGTTTTAATTATTGTGAATTTTTGAATGTGGATGAGGTTTATGCTTAAAGGATAAAGACAAAAGGACCAAGGGAAAAAGGGAATTGAAGGCTTGAAGATATTATTGGCATGTATTTGAGATTAGCAAGGTATGTCTATCCACTATAATATGCCTAAATTTAAATTATAGATGGCCCATTAGTTAGACACCCACTGAATGGGTTGACCGATCAACTTAGGGATCAATAGGTGTTAGATGATTTCTATGATTTTTTGGATATTGGGAGGTCTATGGACTGATACCTGCTATCATTTGGAAGTGGTTGATGTTGATGATTATTTGGATAATGGGAGGCCTCCAAACTAATCCCTGCTATCCACTGAAGTTCTTACTGTGATTCTTGGATATTGGGAGGTCTACGGATTGATCCTTACTATCTATAATATGACTAGTGGTTGAGTTGTTTAAGATATTAGAAGGTCTAGGGACTAATCCCTGCTATCTCTTTTTTGGTATTGGGAGGTCCAAGTGAGTTGATCCCTACTACAAAACCCATCTAGTGCAGCGATTAGGGTCCAAAATATAAGCCATTACACAACTTTTCAATTCCCTCTTCATCTAGTGTCATAGGTGTAGTCTATCTAGTCAAACCTATTAAATTAAATATATAAATATAGATTTGACTGATGGCAAACTATTGGTTAAATAATTAAATTGAAATTATTATAGTGGCATTTTGGTAATTATTGTGAAAATGTGTCATATCAATTAAATTGCATGAACTACTTGGTACACCACCCACACACTACATATTGATTGTCGTATTATTAATGCATGTGACCCATTGCATAGCATGTTTTAAATATGTTAAATTCACCGCTAAGTTTAATACTCAACATACCGATGTTTTGATGTGTAGGTTGTAAAGATAAGCAATCTGGCCTCAGAGATCAGGCAGTGTAACATCACATATTTTAAAGGGTATCTAGCATCTTTTTCTTTTGTTCTCTTTAGCTAGTACTCATGTAAACTATGTAGGTATGGGTTTAACATGCTTAGAGGCTATTTATGTCTATATACAAAAAGGATAGATATGATGTATATAAATAGGTGTTTTATCTATATAGCTTACTTGATGTGTTTGATAACTATGGACCTGAGGCCTTGTGTCTTTTTAATGTGTGATTGATATGTGCTGATGTTGATTGTGGGACTAGAAGGGTCCAAAAGGAGATAGAATATTATTATTATTGATAAAAGTGCTTTTATATATGGAAAAATTTTTGGTATGTCAGTCGAGTAGCTCTGCTAATTCCCAGCCGGTCAACCCACCCATTAGGTGTCTAACTAATATAGTCTAGCTTCTAATTACCAATTTTTTTTATTGACACAATTATTAGTCATTCATCATTACTCATAATAAAGTTTGTATTCACCACAGTTATATACACCTTTCCATTTCTATGTTTCTCATAAGTATGATCCATTTTACTACCATGCCTTTATTCATTTGGGCATTTCTATGACCTTAATTCTCAAGTCATCATCATCATGCAATCCATCTCAATTGCATCACTATCATATATCATTATCATTATAATCTTCATACCTTAATGTGGAATGCATTGTTCATGTTCATATGAGATTTACATTATCTTTGGTTGATGCTTAACTTGTGCATGGTCACATAGCATTTTACAAATCATGGTTAATACATGTTGCCAAAAATAAGAAAATTGTTATATTTAATAATGAAGTGGCTTATTGTATGATTTACTTCGATTTCACTACTAAGCAAATTGCTTAGTGCATCATTTTGCTTGTGATGCGTAAGTCATAAGGATAATTGAGCCTAAGCCTTAAGACATCTAAATAAGCAAGAGAAGGCCATTATGTTAGTACTTTTTGAAGTATGTAGTTAGATTATAAGATGTACAAACATAAGAAAAGCACTCTTATGTTAGATGTAATTAGTCTTGGGCCTAAATAATAATGTTTTTGAAATTTAAACATGTATATGGTCTGTAACTTTATTTTAAATGCTTTGAATTGTTTTGTGTATGATTGTTATTTTTTCTAGAGGTTAAGACTATGTTGATGTTGATTATTAATTTGGAGTGATCAGTAGGATCATGGACTTAAGGAAATTGATTGAGAAATGTTTTTCTTGATTACAAGTTATTATTCAAACTTTGGGATAGTGTCCAATACGACCATTATGTTATCAAAATTTTGGCACAAGGAATTACAAATTTGAATATGCAACCCAATTGTTGAAAAGTTTTTGAAAACACATATTCTGGTGTTTAAGTGTGTATTGTCAAGTATTTAAAATTTTGTGTTGTAACTGATGAGATTGGATATCATGTTATATGCACACTCTTTTGTCATGTTTGGCGACCGAGTCAAGGTAGGGGTGTCACAAGAACACTAATTGCACTTTTAAAGATATTGAACAATGCTAAAAAATACCAACTTTCAAACTAAATAATATATTTGGTATGATCTTTTATTAAATAGAGTAATTGCCTGTTTAAATTATTAAATTTATTTTTCGAAAATGACATTAAGTAGAGAAAATTGTGGATTAAAAGTAAAAGCTTAATCATAAAAGTATGATCAGGGCACATTTTTTAAATTAAAATATCCTTATAATTATATTTTATTTTTAATAAATAATTTATATTTTTTATTGAAATCTTTAATGTTTATTGTCATTCATATTTAATCTTCTATTATGATAATTCACACTTTTAAAAAGATAAAGAGGAATTTTACTTAATAGAAAGATGTATCACTAAATTAGAAGTTAGAAGATCTTTTTTATTCTTTGAAAATTGGAACGATAACTGCACTTACTAGATATTACATGGTGTCAGAAAACCTCAACTTTCATCATATATAATATATTTTAAAAGATCTTTTTACTAAATTGAATATTTGTCTAATTAGATTATGGAATTTACTTTTTTTAAAAAAAAAATTAAACAAATAGATTTGACATATTTGTTTTCATCATACATATATAGCGAAATAATTAAAATTTCTATGAAAACCATAAAAGATAATAGACTTAAAAATTTAAAATTCATAGTTAACAAAAAAATGATGTGTTTATAGTATTTACCATTACTTATGAGCACACACAATTCCTTTCTTTTGCCCACTTCACCGAGTTGTTGCATACCATAGTAATCCTCACAAGGAACACCTTTAAGGTATCAATACAAAAAGCTAGAAGAAAGGAACTACATGAAATTCCTATGTGCAAGTAAGGAATCCATGCGGATGAAAAAGAATGAAAATTTCTACACATATAAGAGAGCTTTACGTGTGGTGGCTATTAATGCTTAATGTTGGCTAATCATAAAGAGTAACTTTTATACTTTTTTAAACCCTTTTTTGTCAGATTATTAACCCTTAAAATCTAACCTACCCTAACCCATAAAAGCCCATGAAATGGGTATTAAATTAGGCCATCGCATAAGCTTAAATATGGATTTATGCATATTTGCACATTAGCCTACCTAGGGCAAATCCATTAAACTTAACAAGGACTTATATTTGATTAGCTAATGCTCTAATATATGGTGCTTTTAACTCTTAATAGGCTAATCAAAATTTGACCTTAATAGTCCCTAAAATTAGGCCTAAAGGCTAACCCTTAGAAACAGTAATTTCTAAGTTCCTATATGATTATTAAGCTCTAAGCCTTATTGTCCATTCTTTCTTTTTCCTTTATATTTTGATGATATCTATATCATTAAACAATTTAAACATTTTGAATCTCCTTTAACTTTTTTTAGTGTGTGACTCTACGAGTTTCCAAAGCACATTGGCATTACATAGTGAATTAGAGTCCTAGTCTAACTAGGACTTTTATGGTTCAATCTCATTGAGTCCATATTAATTCCCAATTATTAATTGACTTATGTATAATTCCTTAGTTGTTTTTATCCATAAATCAAGACTACCTAAGTGTCAAAAATTCAAGAGGTTTGACTTAACTCTTTCATATATAGTTACCATGCAATTCATCTTTTCACTATCTTTTATTTTGTTTAGGTTTGAGTATTGAATTATATCAAATCAATTCTTAATTAAGTATGCCTAATTAAGCCTTAAACATGTTAATTCTAATATTTACATCTTTATTCACAAAATTCCCTTGTAAATCTCATTTGCACTTGTATTTCTTTTAGGCTAAAGATTTCCTAAATAAAAATATAATATAACTTTGAGATAAACTCCCTATTATAATCTAGGGTGGTGAATTCTCTATTAATCACTCAATTACCTTCAACTATCTCAAGCCATACACAATCTCTTAGCTATCTATATATCATGGTGAAGTAAAAGCACCTAATCAAAGCATATCCTTTGATACTTTAGATAACTTTGGTGATCTTAATTCAAAAGATAGTTGTACTTATAAATATGATGAAATGATTTCACTAACATAGATTATATATCCATATGAATATCTAATATTAGGTCTGTAATGTACTTGTTTCTCAAACAAGCATCCACCTTTTAACTTTCAGCATCATCATGCTTATAGCTTATGAGAACTATTGCTTGACTAGGTAAAAAAGTATAACATATGCTAGTTTATCCATATTAACAATTTCCATCTTGTGAATAATGTAACAAAGGAAAATTTTTGTATTCCACATTTGCATGCAATAAGTATCTCACATCATGAACTATTCTTGATTTCTTTTGCACTGTGAAATTAAACGAATGACTTTATTACATGGTTTAAGATTAACATCAATCAAATGAATTAACATAAGTGCTTATGCAATAAAGAATGCCTTGAATTAACATAAGTGCTTATGTAATAAATGAATGAACTATTGTACACAAAAATATCCCTATTACACTTATGTTAAAGAGCATACAACTAATAATCTCCTACACTAGAACCAATCCACAATCTGTCTAATACCTATATTATTTACATGGATATTGAACTTATTTTGTAACAATGCCTTAGTGGGAGGATCAATAACATTTTGATCACTAGGGACTCTCTCAATCTTCACGTCTTGCCTATCAACTATCTCTTGGATAAAATGGTTGTGCCTGAGGACATGCTTTGATATTTGATGAGACCGTGGTTCCTTTGCCTATGCAATGGCTTTATTCTTGTCATAATATAAAGGTATTGCATGAATAATAGAAAAGGACTACTTTGAGTTTAGTAATGAACTTCTTGATTTATACTGCTTCTTTACCTGCATCGAAAGCTATAATGTACTTTGCTTAGGTAATTAAGTCTATAGTTATATCTTATTTTGTTCTAACTAACTGTAACTCTTACAAATAGGAACAAATACATAACTAGGATTTATTATCATCCTTATCAGACTAAAAGCTAGCATCCGTATACCCATATACTTGCTAATCCCTTTCTTTATATACTAATAATAAATCATTAGTCATTCTCAAGTACTTAAGGATATTTTTGGTAGCCACCCAATATTCCTCTCCATAAATGGATTGGAATCTACTTATGACACTCAGAGCTAATGCTACACAAGGTTATATACATAACATAGCATACATGGTAGATACTATAGCAGATGCATATGGGAGCTTACTCATGCGTTCTCTCTATTCTTATATATTAGGACACATAGACTTAAAAAGAATGTTTCCATGAGCCACATGAATAAATCCATTCTTTAAAAGATCCATGCTAAACCTCTTTAGATCCATCCTTTTTTTAGAGGTCCACTGGAATAAATCCTTATCTTACACCTTTAGGCAATCGTATTTGCCTTCAGGCTATTATGTAATTTTAGACCTTAGGTTGATCGCTAGACCTTTGGGTCACCATTAGACCTTTATGGTCACTGCTAGTCTTTCAAGTCATTGTCAATCCTTTGTGGTCATTACTAGACCTTTAGGTCACTATCAAACCTTTATGGTCATCAATTCTTATTATCTAGTATCGGCATATTGTCTCTTAAGTATGGGCATAACAAATGTATATCACAAAAGAAGGTTAAGGCATATAAATATAAAACTTGCAAACAACTTATCAAAATAATGGATAATATGCATATGTGGGCAATAATGCTTATGTAAGTTATGGTATTCAATTATATGAACATATATGAGCTCTTTATGCTATTTATGTTCTTGTTATTCTAAATCTATCATGATTGCTTAAATACTTTCGGATATTTGCATATACATTGGTAGACCCATGAATAATTCTTATGGTTATAAATCCTTTCATCCTTTACATTATAAAGTGTTATTAGTTGCTTATAATTGTGTTATTGATCTATTATATGGACTTTCATTATCAAAATTTTAACATGTCCAATTATTTTTAATAAATAAACATGTTTTTTATAAGATACTTGAATCATAATCCTATATCATGATAAACTTGGATATATTGCTAAAGAGTATTACTTAATGTATCATTATGTTTTATGAGGTGCAAGTTTTCATGGATCAAAGATACATATTAAATGGTACTTGCTGATGCATGAGGACATTGTGAAGTTGAGGAGATTCTTATTTAGGATCATCTTAATGCATAAGTGTAAAAAGTTTGCTCTATAGACATAAAACTTATATGTATTATGTATAAAGGCTTTTTAAAATTTTGAAATTTTATGTTAAATGTTGTAATTCATTAATTTGGTTTTTACAATGTTCTAAAGATTACTTAGTATGATGATGATATGGATGTGTGGAAATTATTCCTATGATAGTAAATAAGAAGTTGATGATTTGTATGGAGTTATAGATGATTATAAAATGTACTTAACATATATGTGTTTCTTATTTAAATTTTGTATGAAGATATGGACATTGTTAGTTATAAATGATTAAGAGGATAAAGGAAGCTTAGGTTAAAATGTGTGTGTATATAAAAGTGCTTTTCCTACTAGTTTAAACTTTGGGATAGTGCCACTAGATAGCCATTATGCTATCAAATTTTCCACTTGAGGACCCCAAACTATCTAACTTATTGAATAGGCCACTGTATATAAGTTATGAACTTTTATGTTGTATGAGATAAAAATGAAAAGTTTTTAGTAATCTGGATTTAAGAAAGTAAGATTATGATTATGTGACATTTTCCATCGGATTTAAAGAGTAGTCTGGGTAAGGGGTGTCACATTTAGAGGTATCTGAGCTCTAATTTGTGTATTCCTAAGCATATGAGGAATATATAAAAAGTATATAGGTGTTAAAGGCTTGAGGTTGTGTAGTATAGGTGTATATGTAATAGTAAAGGATAAGAATTAAAGTGACATTGGATTTTTATTCTAAATGGCAGCAATGGAGACATAAGAGTTTGATGCTTCTAATGTACCTATCAATTTTCCCAACATTAAGTGCAATTTTCATTGATTCATTTGGTAGGGGTTGGGTTATGCATTACATTATTTGAATATAATTATAAAACCATGCATGACCATTATACACCATCATCACTTATAGCATCTTGCATGCATTATCACAACTTGACCACATACATGCACATATTGCCTTGATTGACTGGAAAATTTGACAGGATACACCTATTAGTAATAAAGGTTATTATGGTTAAAGATAGAGTAAAACTAAAAGGGAAGTTGAACTCATGGATATAGATGAAACTATTTATATATTAGTATTCATGAGAAAAAGTTATTGAAATGGACTAACAAGCATACGATGTTATGGCTATAGATGTATAATTGTATTACTATGTGAAAAGAATTGAATAAATGATAATGAGTATGATACCAAATGAGAAAGATGAGAAGACTCTTAATATGTAGATGCTTGAAATTAGAAACTTCTATACATAGTTTTGAAGGGGAAGTAATAAGTGATATTGATATAGAATAAAGATAAAACTATGTGTCCAAGTGGGATTTTGAGGATAAAATTCTTTAAAGAGGAGAATAAATATAATGCTCCAAAAATCTCAGGTTTTGTGAACAACGTTTCCCTGGGTGTGAATAGTATTTTTTATGCTTAAGACAATAAATGGATTAAATGAAAGGATATATTAATTGGAGATCATGACTTAATTTTGAATTGAAAATTGAGATCATTAAAAGGGTTAAAAACAAAAATAATGTTTTTACAACAGTCAATTTTATTTGAAGCTAAACCAATAATTATGTGCTTTACATAGTTTAACTTAGGAATTCCATGACCTGGTATTTAAATATTGTGAAAGGAATCATGGAACATGAATCAAAATTTCTAGAGGTTGAGTGTAAATTATAAAAGTTAAAGAATAGAATTAAAGTGAGAAGAATAAAGGTATATTTGAAAACAATTTAAAGATTATGGTAGAAGGGGATTTTGGTTAAGATATTCTTAAAAAGGCCTAAAAGGTTATGGTTTTACTTTCATATTTTTTGCCTCTATTTTCTGCAGAAGAAAAATAAAGGAAAGAAGTCATATTCTTCCATTTTTTTTGTAAAGCTAATTCCATTGTCTCTAACAAAAATTTCTTCTTCTTCTTCTTCTTTATCTTATGTTGAGCTTGAAATTAAATAATCATATGAGTTGAAGGCATTTTGCTATTGCATGAATAATTTTTATTTCATTTGTTTTTATTTTTAGAGGGGGGAGTGAGTTCAACTATAAGCAATTTGATAGGGAAATTTTAGTAGATATAGTCACTTAATGAAGTATCATAGCAGTCATAGATGTCGGTTAATATAGATACAATAGATGCTAATGTTGATAGGGGTGAATAAATAGGATTGTATAGCAATATTTGGTTAATTTTGTAGTTAGGTTCTTCAAGGAGCAGTGCTACTAAGGAAGAAATTGAGATCCTTTTTTAGCATAATAAAGAAGATTTGAAGATAATGTTTAAACTCTACCAAAGTCAAGATGTAGCAAAGCCATTCGTTATTTTAAAAGGCTTAATTATCATCGTCTTTAGAAAATAGTGGTGATTGTTGATGAAGTGAACTAGGAATTATTAGCTGCTCTTGAGTATGGTAGGCTGAGGTTGGTTAATCAATTACTTGCTTTTAAGGCAGTAGCAGATGAATTAAGTTATTGGTGTAGAAAATGAGTTCTATAAATAAAGGGTGACATTAAGGCTATTATGTATGATGATAAAGATAAGCTACAATAGAAATCCATTATAGCTTATCACGATGATCTATTTAAAAATGTTGCTTAATTGCAAGGGAGTTAATGGTGTTTTAGCTCATTTATGCCTTCTAACCTTGGTATCTCAACAAAATGGCAAGGAATTAATAAAAAAATCTATTGAGGAGTTCTAATCTTGAAATTGGTAGGTTTTTTGCAATTGCCTTTTTTTTTAAAAAAAAAAAGTGGACAATGAGGTGTTATCTAATAAAAAAGAAAGCAATATCAAGTGCAAATTAATTGTAGGGCTAGATATCAAGAAATAAAAGCAATGTAAAAGAAAAGGTATGGAGAATGTTAATTAGAATTGAGGTTACAATACCATACAGAGAAGTTAACTACTGTCCCATAGGTATATTTCACATTTCCTTAGGATTTTGGCTATAATTCCATACAATTGATGCTATATGCATAATTTATTGATTTTAAATAACATGTAACTAAGGCTAAGATTGGTGAATAGGGGTAATTACAAAAGCTTATTGATGTTGGATTTTCTTAACCATACACAATAGAAAAAATTAAATTTTGAGAAAAAACCAACAAAGAATATAAATCCCAATAATTTAAATACATTCAAAATAACAAATCTTGTAGCATTTCTTGATTTATCATAAAGGATGATAATAGATTCCATTTGTGAGCACTTCTAACTAGGTTGTCACAAACCACAGTTATCCTATTTTAGAAACACCTCCAAAGTAATCTACACAAGAAGTTCTTAGAAGAGAGCAACTTAAAAATCTAGGTGCTAGTAGGATTTTCAAGTGGATAAAGGTAAAAGAAGAAATTTATGTATTTTCAATTATTTTATGCTACAATTTCTACTATAAGAATGTGCATCTATTAGCTATAACTATTAGGGTCATTTATACTTCAAATAAACCTTTTCTATTTTTTTTGTTAGATTTTGACACTTAAAATCAGCCATAAGTCGGACAAAAATGGACCTACACATTAAGCCCTATTTAGTCCTATATGTATAAACCTTTTAATAGGCTTATGTACAATCTACTTTGGCCCCCACTTTCATTAATCCTATGTTACACTTTCAAGCCTCATTTTGCTGATTTAAGGCCTTTTAGACATTTTGAAACCCCATAAAAAATTAGATGCAAGAACAACTAAAATTTTGACTGAACAAAGCCTAAGTCCAAAAACCATAATTTTTATACTAAACATCAGCAAGTGAGCCCCTAAACCCATTTGCTTATTTTTTTTTCTTCTTAATTTATCTTCCAATGATATCCCATAACACTAGAACATTCAAACATATTGAATCTTCCTCAAACATTTTTTTATG
>CANXYI011974691.1:0-16621 GCA_948208565.1 Hura crepitans
TATTATTTGGGCACTTACTAAGTAATAAGACTTTGACTCTTTTAAAGAGTCATAAAATCCAATGGCCCAAATGTAATCTTTCTTAATCTTATGGCTCCTTTTAATCCAACCCATTCTCTATCTCATTAAAATTTCTTCCTCTCATTTTATACCACAAAAGAAACTTCTAAAGATCCCATAAAACTTCTTACAACATAACCTCAAAGCCTCCAAAACTCGTGCTTGAAAAACTTAAAAAATTGATTAAAAAATAACGCTTATATTTTTGTTCGATTTTTATAAAGTACTTCTTGTTACCAAAAATTCCAATTCTAATACTAATAGACCATTTAAAATTTTTAAGTATCAACTTGGATCAATTTTGAGTTAGTTTAGGCAAAAATAAAAATATTTTAAGGCTCAGCTTTCACTAAGTCGCTATTCATGAGACACTATCATAAAATCTTTACTCTTGTTTTTAACCATTATAGTGACTTTGTATTCATTCCAAAATTTGGCCAAAATTATATTATGACTAACACTTCCATTTGGTTATATTGGTGTGATTTGAGTCTCAAAAAATACTATTCACATCTCAAAAAGTACTATTTATAACCCCGAAATTCTCGAGCATTACAGTCAAGCTTAAAGGTTAAATAGTCAAATCTTGCATATAACGGTTAAAATAAGAAAAAATCAAGTAGATGACCCTAACAGCAGATGAAAGAAAGAGCCTTTAGTTTGCTCAGACTTATCCACATAGATCTTAATGTTACTAGCATGGACATAAGACCAAATTTATAAGGTCTACATGGACCATAGGATAAATGGCTTCGAGAAACTTATCTTTCTTAATTGAATTCTACTTCCTAAAAAAAATTTATCTCTAAAAAATCTATCTAAATCTAATATGAAGACCAAAATTAAGCCTATAAAACACCTTAATTCATCATTTTAGAGATCTTTTTTTTAGTACTCTAGGTAAGAAAACCATAAATAGAAGTAATTCTTTTAGTCTTTAGCCTTCACTAAGTTGATTTTCTTTGAAAACCCTAGCCTTTGTCTATTGTTTGAGAGTTTTAACAGGTATATTTTGAGGTCTTAGTTTTATTTTACATCATTATATAATGGATCAATGATCTTCTATAAAGTAATTAAAAAGGTTAGGTGATCCTTAGTGATCCTAACTCTAATTATAAGAGTAAATCTACCTCTTTAGAATATTTCTATTATTTGATTATTATTTTGGTCTTTATTTCATTTGCTTTTAGTTATTTTCTATTTATGCACTGGTAAACTAAGTTCGCATGGACTCACTTCATGAGATATGAAGGTTTGCATAGGCTTAGTTTGTTGATCTATTTATATGGCAATTTAAATATTTGGTTTGCAGGGTTCATGTTTTTTTTTTTGAAACATATGTTAGTTTATGTGCTTTTTATCATTTTTGAATGTCTTTATGGTCCACACATAAAAGTGCTTATTCGCAAGGACTATGTTTTATTTATCTAACAGTTTTGTTGAGATGTGTTTCTTTTGGTCCACAAACATAACCTTATGATGTTAGTGACTAGTATAGGCACTTTAAAGTCCATACGAACATTAAACTAAGTAGCCAATGCCCCTTTTATTCCATTGTATGTTGTTATAGTTTAGGCCTTTATTTTATTTTATAAAGGTTGTAATTTTTATAGACTATATTCTCTAGATTCTTTTTGGACCTTATGTTTTGTAAAAGGTATATTAACCAAAAAATTTTATACCCTAAAATAAACATGAGTTTAACAATTTTTCTATATAATTTGTTGGTATTTTCCTTAATAACAGTCACTAATAAAATGAATTTTATGAAGGCCAATCTCCAAATTGAGGTTGGGCATTGATCTCAATTTCCTTAGGAATCTTGAATTAATCGTCAGGCTAAACCAACATAATAAATGACTTATTTTATGGATGGCTTTAATTTATTTTATATGTAATTTTATTTATTTACTTATTTAATTTATTTTATGTAAATTATGTGTAAAGCTGATGTGGATGTTTTAGTTTTAATGTATCCTTGTATGAAAAAGGATTAATAAAAGTTAGAATCTAAAAGGGCATATTACATGGGCATAAATAAGATATTCATTCCAAATTCTTTATAGGCAAAAAATTAGTAAGTTTTCCTAGTGTGAACTAAGTGGCGGTTTATAAACCTCCTTGTCCTTATAGTTAGTAACTCTACTAGGAACTATGAATTAAACCTAAAAGTGCCCAATTAATATGCCTTTTTTTATTCTAGTTTTTATCAGCCTATTTTCATTGTATCTTTTATCATTATTCCTATTACCCTATATGGTGATGCAAAACATAAACCCATTCTTCACTCAAATTTAGGGGGTTGCTAGTATATTCATCACTTATAAGCCTTTCACCTTTGAATATATCAAACAGTGAACCAACTAGTCACTTTACCCTTGATTAGGAGAGAACTTAGCTTATGAGAGCCTTAAGTCTTCTTAACTTTACCAAAGCTTATGTGGTAAGCTTAGAAATTTTCCCTAAGTTGTATGACCTTAAGAGTATGTGATTGCATTGTATGTGAATGGGCCTCATGCGTGGAACCTTATTTAACTTGTTTGAGGTGGGACTAAGCCTATTAGGCCTTTTATCTAGGATAGGCTCAATCTAATTTCATTTTAAATAAGACTTAAACTTGGTTCAATGTTCTAGGCTATTGCTTTTTCATGCACTTTAAATATAAGAGATCTTGGGTAAAACTAGTTTGGCTGATATTTTGAGCCTATGTATCTCTTATTATACTTAGGTAAGCTAACCTAGAAAAGGATGGCTTAACCATGTGTGCAAAAGTAATAAGATTGGGAGGCTTAATGCTTATGTTTGTTCATGAATCATGCATTATATTGTATACTAAGCATTTTTTTTCATTATACATCATTTTTTTATATACGCTCATACATCATTGCTAATCCTCTATTTTACAACCATCATTGATCCCTCTTTTATTACTCAATAGAAATGTATAGGTAAGTGTTTTTGCTGACTAGAGAACCAACCTGTATTAGCTAATTTACCAAAAAAAGGAAACATGTCTAGAGATGAGCTTGTATCTAAGAAAATGCTCGATAAAACTATTAAAGCACTTGAGATGAGAATTACGGTCACCATTTCTAATATGTTAGCCAATTTACAAGTCAACTTTGATAAGGGATAAACTTTAGAGGTGTCAATTGGCTTAAGTGTTTAACAAACAATGCTAAAAATGCTAGTGTGGAGGTCACACTTAAAGACTTAAAGCTTTTCTGTCAAAAGCCCTATGAGTCCTCGTAGTATCTAGACATCTAATAAAAAAATTTGAACAAAGGGCTAAGGTGCTGAATATGAAAAATAAGCTTGATGACATCGACAAAATAAAAATGCTTATTAGAATTGCCAATAGCTACATGAATAGTGGGCTCATGGTAAAAGGTATCACCATAATAGATTAACTCAAGGATATTGACGTGAACCTTAAGATGGCTTTATAGAATAAGGAGTTTAAGAGAACTAGAAACTCTAATTATCATAATAACAATAACAACAGTAGCTCAAGTAAGACTAAGGATGTGAACACAATTCAGACTAGGCATTTCTCTAACCTAGGTAAATCTCTTTTATAGTGCTTGAAGAAATTAAAAAAAAAAAGAGGGTAAACTCCAAACTTTGCTTTACCAACCTCAAACTGGACCATTATCACCAAACCATTGCCATAACATATATTGTGTTTATTATCAAAGAATGGGTCATCCCATCGATAACTGTAAACACTTTCGCTAAGCCATTTAAAACTTAATTCAGTCTAAACAAATTCCTAACCTAGAAAACCCTTTCAACCCTCTATCTAAACCTACCCAATATACATTTATGCTTAAATCTAATCTACTCAAGGAATATGCCTTAAAAAACATATATAGACTTGCCCACAAGATAAGTAGAGCTATGTAAAAGTGTATCCATCATGATGATCGTATTCTAGGATAGCAAGAGTGAGACTGAGCCTAAGAAAAGTAAAACCTCTACAAATTTTTAGGATATTTTCACTGATTTAGAATTAAAAGAGGGTCAAAGAGGAAAGATTTCGGTTAAGGGAGCTCCAATAAAGAAAATAGAGAAAAAGGTTGGGTCCTATGAGATAAAGAGATCGAGGTTGAAAGAAAAGAAGAAGATACGTCCTAAAGTAGTTGAGAAAAATGCAAGCTCATGTTAGTGTATGGATTTGTTAATGTCTTCCTAATCCCACAGATAGAAGGTAGTTGAGGCCCTATAAAAATGCACAATTTCAATATTAATCACCTCAAAGAGCTGGTTGAAGTGATGAAAATGAGTAAAAAAAGGGTCATTACTTTTTCTAATGAAGACTTGCCCTGAGAAGGATAGAAGCACAATCAGCCTTTTTTTTATTAAGGCTCAGATAAATAGTAAGAAAACTACATGCACGATGGTAAATGATGGGTTTTTACTTTGTTTATATTTGTTGAAGATTCTAGCAAGGTTGGGAATTGAGAAGGAAGATTTCACCACCTTGGACATCATTATGAAGGCTTATAACGATATGAAGAGATAAGTCGAAGGCTCCTTCATAGCCAAAGTTCAAGTGGCACCACCAAAAGAAAATAATTTAGTGACCAACTAAATCGATCGTTATGGAGTGAAAATTGGTTGCTAAAACAATTTAGTGATAGAATTTTGCATCTTAATAATCAATCCAGTTTAGTTGCTAAAAGCCTTGCCAATACAAACATAGCGATTGAAGATGATTGTTGCTAGCAATTTAACGACTAATCCAGTTGGTCGGTAACATTAAGAAAATCAGTTATGAAGTTTATAGTGTATTTTAGTCATTTTGGCATTTTTGCTATTGATATTTTAGTCGTTGTCAATCTCTTAAATTTAAAATTGATAATTAGCTGAAAAATTTGGTCACAATTGTTTTAAAAATAGTGACTGGTTATTTAGTTGCTATTTTTGTTGCTAAGTTTTTAATTTTATTTTATTCAAAATGTAGTGATCGAATTTTAAGTAGTACATTAGTTGTTATTTTTATATTTTGTTGAACTTTTATACAATTTGTTCTTAAATTCCAAATTTTTTCCTTGTTAATATAATTAATATAATTAGTCCATACTTAAGTATCAATTTCCTAAAATCTCAAGTTTATAAAATCATCTTTAAATATTTTGTTATAAGAGTTTTAAATTAATAAAAAAAAAGAAATAACATAGTAAGACTAGGAATATAAACAATTTTAAGAAATAATGGAGATAAAGAACATAAGCATCACTGGGATGTTGGGGCTATAAAATAGTATTAATGGAGAATTATATGATCTTTTAAAGTAAATGTCATTGCTTATTTTCGTATCCCTCAGAATTTGATGTGGTGACTTCATCTTTTTCATCATCTATATCCTAAAAAAAAACTAATAATGCTTTGATTTAAGATATATCAATTGTCAAAAATGTAATGTCTTTGCACTTCAATTATGAGATAACGAGTGCATATCCTTTTTCATTTACTAGCCAAATTATAAAGTATTATATAATATAATTTTAAAAATATAATTGATTTAGTTTAAGAAAAAAAAATTCATGAATTAATAAGGCAAAGTATTTAAATTAAATTGATAATGATATCATCTTCTTTTTTGAAAGGCTGAAATAGTCCGAGCAATTATGAACATTGTTAGAAGAATTATACTGGCCCTTAAGACAAGTATCTAAAAATTAACACATATACTTTCATTTTTTTAATTGAAGTTTGGTGGTTGGAAATTGAAATTCGAACAAACAAAAACAAGGTGCTTACAGTTAGGAGCATAAAAAGGTAGTCTTTTGTTCTGTTAGTAAGCGTAGCCAACAAATGGCTCAAAAGCAAAACTACTATCAACTACCTATCATTTATTAATACAATCAGCAAAATTATCCATATTCCAGCTTTTCTTAACTTATGATAATCTTCTTCTTCATTTAATTTTATAATTACTTCCATTATAAAACTATATTTTATGATATCTTATTTTTAAAAAATCTTTTTCTTTAGTTATAAAGCTTTTACTCTACTGTAATTTTGACTCTTTAATTATTTACATGTCAAAGATCCATACAAACTTTAGCTATTAACCTTAACTCACTTTAATATGTGATAATCTGTGATTTGTTTGACATAAATAGTTCAAGTTTCCTAATTTTCTAATATTGGAGTAAGATTGTTTAGGAGTATGTATACATTGTGACTATTAGGTGCTTGACTTTGTAACACAATGTTAAAAACTTAAAATTATTACTTGCATGAGAATTTATCTCTATTATATCTTTTGAAGGGCAGAAATGAGTCAATTTACAATAATTAAATGCCACTCGACTATAAGATTACATAAAACTATATAACCTCTTAAGTAAAATTAATAAAATTAAAGCTCTTACGAAGACAAAATTGTTACTCAAATTCACCTTATAAAATAATTTTCAATTAGACAATAAAAAAACACTATATTTGATTGTCCTACAATGAACTGAGAAGCAAAAATCAATATTGAGGAGTTTACTAATAACCAATAATAGGATGGACTGTCTTAGAATGAATTGAGATCCAGTGGCATTGAATAAGCACCCAAGTGTTAAAATGAAACAAAAGCATCACAAAAAAAAAGTGAAATCTCTTGCATTCAAAGCATATTTGAAACCTTTATTAAGCAAACACAATTTTATCACATGCAAACAAATGCTCAACAGTGATATGAACAAACAAATGCATTCAAAGCATTTTTGAAAACTTTTACCAATAACCATTTCTTCACTTAATATAGCAGTTAATAGACTACTTTACTAGTACAGCAACAAATTCACAAATTTACTAACCCAAATCATCATTTGTAGCTCAATTCTAGTAAACTAGGCCCTCATCATTGATAAATTTATCTTATATTACTTCACCCCTAAAATCTATAATTTAGCTACCTAAATTAGCAACAGCAGATCAAGCTACATTTGTTTATTGGTATCGATTACATTAACAACTTTAAACATATCCATTGTAATACTTTATTTGCATTAATAGGAGCTTTTGCCCACTGTAATACCATGCCTACAATTAATTTAACCATGTCCAAACCTCAAAACTTTACCAAAGTACTAATAGTTCTTATCAACTAAGAATTTTCTCTAAATTTCTATAATTCACTAATAATATTACAAAAATTTAAGAATTTAAAATACACAATAACCTTAATTTTTTATACACATCTAGTAACTTTTGAAGCCTTAGACTTTCTTTAAAAGTTTGCAAGGAAAAAATTATAGTGAATACAAACTATCAATGAAAAACTCAAGTTGCATGAGCAAAAATTCACTCAACAAAACATCTCAAATGGATATTAAATGTTTACAGATAAAATCAACTTGGAAAAAAATTAGTATAGTGGCATGTTTACTATTGATAGTTAAAGAAATGCTTTACAACACTTAGTGAAAATTCAAAAAGCAAGCGACTAAGTACAAAATAAAAAATATTGGAATTTTTTATTAAATTTTATTTAACCATTACGAGGACCACTTTAAACCATAAACTTTAGAAATTTGACAATCGATTTGGTTTTTAATTAAAGGAAGAAGTGAAAGCATAGTTTCACTTTAAAATTTTCACAATAGACTATCAAAGATAAAGATGCATTTACATAATGTTTTAGTCTAAACAAAATAAAAAAAAAACTTAGATGATAGAACAAACTCCTAATTCATGGTTTTACTATTCTCCTCAACCAAAATAATTTTTCTAGATTTGATTCGGCTGTCTATTGAATGAAGTGACCTTTTACTTTTTCTCATCAATTATGAATTTATAAAGTAAATTTTTGAATTCTTTAGCTTAATTGTATATTAGCAAATAATTTATTTCTTTACTTGCACGTTCAATTAAAAACATTTATCTGCTTCATTTTTTTTATTTAGCAATTGAACAATTATGTTATAATGCCCTAAAATTCTCTAGTTTTGAATAGTATCATTTGAGTTATGAATAGTGTCCCCGAGGTATCTCGATTGTGAATATTGAAGTTTTGGATTATAGAAGTATAATTCCTATGTAATATGACATTAACATATGAATTGAAAATGACATGAGTTGAAGATTAAAAGTTCAAGATTAAGTTTTAGACAACTAATAAGTTAGTAAGATGAAAGATAAATAGTGCACAAAACAGGCCACTTATGAATGATAATGAGAAAATCGAGATGATGGTTAGCTAAGTTTGATAATTATGTGTATTATCGATTAAGTAGGATTAATTATAAGTGATTATGATTTAATAAGATCCGAAGATGAGTGACACATGGCACAATCCTAACCACTTAGCTTAGAGTATATAAAGGCTAAAAAAAAGAGAAAAAAGGAATAATGATTCTTCATCCTCTTCTATCCCATGGCAGGCCAATTTTTTTTCTCAAATCCACCATTTTTTGTAGTTTGGTATAAGATTTGAGCTTTAATAATGCTACCAAAGGGATTGAACTTTAAGAATTATGCAAAGGATTCAAGAATTATGGAAAAGGGATAAGAAATTTGAGGTTTGTGTTACCTTAACATAGACTACCTTTTCTTTTTGAATTAAATGGGTTTAATTGAATCTTTGATGAAATCTTGTACTTTTGATTGTGTTTTTGAATGAAAAATAAACATAAGGATGTCATAAATCATGTATGAAAAGTTTACAAAAGAAATTTAGGAGTATAAGGTTGTTTTAATTAAGTTTTAGGATGAATTTTAAATAAAATTGCATAGGATTTTGCCTTTGATAGGCTCATGGCTGTGACCCCTAAGGCCCTATGACTGTGAGTGAATAGTGATTTCTACTATGAGTTTTGAGGCCACATAAATGTAGCCTCTCCTTAAGCTATTTTAGGTGCTTGATTTTCATAATTCGATAATATCTTTTAAGGACTATGGTCTATACAACTCATATAAATAATGAATGAGTGATATTATATATGAAATGGTGTAATTATAGACCTCATATATAAATGTATGGAATTATTCATAATGACTAAAACAAAGGGGAAGGTTTATATATTCATGTAAATTCATTCTTTGTAAAATGTTATTGTCTATTGTAGGGGATAGAAAATGAACTAATATAAGACTCTTAATTGTCTTGAACCTTATAAATGTAATGACATGAGAATTTAAAGGAAATCTATTAGAGTATGAAATGTATATTTATATGTATGTCTGTATGTATGATCATGGGGATATATATGCATATGTATGTATAAGTGTAATATGTATTGAAGGCATGTTTTTAAAAGTTTATTTGGTTGACTTCTATAATCTTATCAAATTGTAAAAGCCATAACCAAATTAAGGAAATCATATAAATGTAAACATACATATTAATGTTTTAAGAAACAGAATGACCATGTATGATTAGGATTCAACCTTTTCAAGTAAAGGGTATTATGTGTAAAGATGTATAAAGTTTGTGTATACAAAGTGCTTTTATATACAATTCATAAATAAAGAGACTAAAAGAGTTCAAATGTGATAAGGCCTAAATATTAAATAGAATGATATCAGAAAAAGAATATAGATTTGATAAATATGTACATAAAATAACAATAAAATGAGTTAAAAGTCATTAATGAACTTGAACGTCTTACAACTGTGAACCTAGGTGCTATGGCTGTACGATTTGCATGCTACAGTCGTGAAGCTTAGCTTCATGGGCATAAAACCTAACGGCCACATGGTTGTGAACCTTAAGTTTCATAGTCATGTCTTCTTATAAGAATTAAGTATATAGGTTAAGTTACATGAAACAACTTTGTTTAAATAATAGTACAAAGTATAACAAATAATGTTAACAAGTTGCTAATACATACCTTGTATATATACATGTATATATATAAGTATGTTACAAATTCTACACATTGATTAGTAGTACATAAAAATGATATGAACATAATAAATTGTGATATGTATATGCATAAAATGAAAACATCAATTGAGAAATTAATGTATTGTATGAAAAGGGAAAGTTAAAGTGATTTGAAATATGCGTATATATAATAGTATATATACGATAGTATATGTATGGTGTTGCTATATATAAAGTGCATTGGCATAGATAACAAAAGAGAAATAAAAAAAGGTATATATCCTTGATGACACATATGCATTTGTGTAAGTAAGATATGAAAGCTGAACATGTAAATAATGTTACCAGATAATGATTGTCATATGTATGTGTATAGCTATAAGCATGAACATATATGACTTAAAGAGCATGTCATTTATATTATATGTATAAAGATACACATGCAAGATACTTGTAATGAATTTACAAAAAAATAAAGTGAAATGAACATCATGTGGAAAGTATTTATTATGATATGTAAATATGGATAAGTGCCTTTATGGCATTATGGACATGGATAAGATGTTTATATGTATGAATATTAAATTATGTCTTTAAGGACATGATGAGGTGAATGAAATTGTTAAAGCAATAAGGGAAGAATGTGTAATAAGCCTATTTCTACCTAGGAGTTTTTAAGGCCTTAAGATAGTTTGGCATGCCAAATAGTAGACATTAGCATATTTGCCACCATTTATAGCTTTGGCTATTTTACAGTTTTGCACTACTCTATGGTGCTAGCACCATCTATTATACCTTTAGGTACCACCATAAAACAGTAGGTTAAAGGAGCCGTCACACCAATCCCTTATCTAAGCATAAAAGGGCATTTCTAGGAAGAAATAGGCCAACTATGAATTTCATTAAATTAAATTAATTAAACAAAACACTAATACTATTATTCCTAAAGCTAAATGTTAATAAAAATGGTGTATGCATAGTGATGATGCATACGATGTAAATGAAACAAATAATGATACATGACATAAATTATTTGAGTTATGCATGTGTGTGTGTGTGTGTGTATAATGTTCTTACATGCCTATTGAATGAATAATTGACATTATGTAACATAACATGTAATTGATAAGATTCAACATTTATTAAAGGTAATAATGAAAGTAATATGTTATGTGTAGAGATGATATGTATGTATGAATGATATGGATCTGATTTCATTAACATTTCTTTATTTCTATGATTTTAATATTATTATGTATATCATTATTACAAGTTTATAATGACAAGTAGAGGTCATCTAAGTTAAGGTTGCACCACTAAGGATTTTATGGTCAGTACACTGGTTTTACCTCACATAAGTACAGGTTAGTTAGAGTTAAGGGAGAAGATTAAGAGTGCATCAAAGTCCACTAAAAGAAGGATAATGTTATGTTAGAATTCTATATTTTATTGATTATATCATGTTATTTATATAAGTTATTATTTTATTTTATGATATATAGTTTCATCAATATTATATATTATGATATTGAGAATGATGTTTTATGTATGTATATGAGGAAATAAGGTCTGGATGTTAACAGGACGCCAAGATGTATGTTCTGATGAGGATGATATTGTATGGTATGAATATTGAAATGGATTGTATTTGTGAGACATTGATGTTATACATATGCACATGATTTTTATCTTACTCATAGGTTTAGGTAGTGTATCTGAACTGTTGTTTTGCTGCTAGAATTTCATGTACCAGATCTTATATATTCAAGTGATGTATGTATGTGCAAAGGAAATTTTTAGTTCACTTATTTTCTGTGCTTTATATTATGCATGAATGATCTATGATATGTTGTTTATATGAGTTGTAGCATCTCCTTATTGCATTCTCTTAGGGATCAAGTAATCAGTGTTACATATGCATTTTATATGTTTTGTATATGCTTCACCATACAGACTACTAGTTAACATTGCCATTAGTCTAACATGTTTATACAACATGCAAACCTAGAACAGAAAAAAAAATAGAGCACAAACAAACCAAGATAGTAGAAAGAATAAAGATATGGGAGACTTATCTTTAGAGCTTAAATCCTTTATTTTAAATCGACCTTTTCCAGTGCAAGAAAAGACCAAAAACACAAAATCTCACCTAAACACAAAAATGAAAAATGATAGTCAATAAATGAAAGATTACTAGAACAAAATTAACGAAATGGAAGAAGACCCACCGAAATAAGAACAGACATAAAAATGGGAAACCCACTTGCAAACATACAATATTTTATGAAATTGCTTTAGGGTAATTGAAATTAGGGTCATGATAAACTTAAAATTATGGCAAATCTTAACTATATATGAGATATTTGGCCTAGATCTAAAGGGATTATCTTAGTTTTTCTTAAGGAAAAGGAAGAGGAAGAAGAAGGGTAGGGAGAAGAAAGGGGGATGACTAGAGAAAGATGGAGAAAGAAGGGGTAAAAGAGAAAAAAAAATTATATAGGAGATATTAGGATTAGAAAAGACATTAATACCTATTTGGTTTAAGAAATAAAAGATTATGAAAGGGGTATATTAGTAATCTCACACATGGATGGGTTTTGTAATGAAAATTGTTGAGACCAAAATGGTTATTTTTCTTTTCAGCACGAAAACATTTTTTCTCACTTCAACAATTCATGCATATAACTTGAGAAAATAAGAATAAAATGGTATAGCATTTTCGGGACCAAAATTCTAACTTAGAAAATAATTATGACATAAGTTTAAATAAGTGATTTAAATAAAAGGTTTATATAGAAGAAATTTATTAGTTTCAAAATAGATCTTTTTTAATTTATATAAGAAAGGATGAGAATGTGATAACATCTTTTTTAATAGCTAATTTGTATAATATATGATCAAATAAAAATAATCAAAGATTTTAAATTAATGAGTTGATTTCAAAATATAAAAAAAAAAAAGAAATATTACTAGAACAAAATTAACAAAAATGACATAAATAATAAGTGACACAATATGTCATTCATATAGAAATATTAATTAAAATAAGGTATTAACTTAATTAAACAATTAATTAGTAATATTATAAAACTTAATAATAAACAGAATAAAATTGCAATTTTTTTAAAAAAAATCAGGATAGAATGATTTTAGATGACAATGGTGAAATTACCACTATGCTCTCAATAATTATTACTTACTAGATGTAGTATGCCCTTTGCGCACATTGTGAAAATATAAATATATATATATAACATAATAATACTTGTATAATACGTATGAACATAATTTATAATAGAAGATAAATTAAAATTATAAATAAATACTCAAAAAAAATATTTGCCTGCAATAATTTCAAAAGATCTTGTAAAAATTATCCTGCTGTTAAATGCGTGTACTATTGCACCAACCACTACAAAATTAAGACTAATGTGATAAACATTGTTATTAAAACTTGGCCAATCTGATTGGTTGGATAGCAAACTGAAAGCTGATCCGATCTGATTCGGTGCTAAAAATTAAAATGATAAAAATCAATTTGAATCGGTCAAATAAGGAATAAAAAGAGGAAGAAATTAGGTTGAACTAGAAATTTCATAATTTTGTTTTTTTTTTTAGTTTACATTATTTTAAACTTATAATTTTTCTTTTAATATGTTTTTTTATAATATTTAGTGTTCTTTAAGTTATTTTTGTGATTTAAAAGCAATTTGAGATTATTAATGATAAAATTTGTTCAATTGGTTATATTTTAATTGATGGATAATCAAAGTATTTTAAGCATAACTATTTTAATAAATTTGTTTAATTAAAAACTCATAAATAAATGATATTAAAAAGAATAGAAACATATTAATTTTATCATTGAATTTTTTTCTAAATTTTATCATATAAATAAATTCCAACACCTCTCCACTTTTATTTTACTTAAATTATTGAACTTTTTATATTTATATTTTTTAATAATAATTTATCATATTAATATTGTTAATTTTATTTTTAATATACCAACTATTTATCTATTTTATTATTTTTATACAATTTATTTCACATGGTATTGCTCATATTATGTTATTTAAATTTTTATAAATGAATTTAGCTAAAAAAATAAAAAATTTAGTTCAATCCAATCATAATGGTCGAATCATTATTCAATTGGTTGTTTGGCCCAATTCTAATAACATTGGTGATAAATACAAACAAAAGTTCTTGCTAACCTTAGAAGAAAAATTGTTGCTTACCTTAGAAGAAAAAGTTAGTACCATTGAAGATTAACTAAACCTGTACACAATGCTTGCTAGTATGGAACCATTAAATAATTTTCTTACATTTTCAACAAAAACTTACTCCTTTTGCTATTTTTTATTCTTTAAATTCATTTTCTATAAAGATTCTAGACGTAGAAGACATCCACATAATTGCTCCTTTACATAAGTCTTTGCTCCAATAACATATAAGTGCCACAATCTCATTTATGGAAGTTCTATTAGTATCTCACAATATTTTAATAGAATGTATAATACATAATTTCAAGCAAAATCTAGAAATGTAAGTGCTAATGTTTTCTAGACCAACCCTAGTATGGATTATCACTTTCCTTTTAATTTAGTTACCAGTTAAGATCACTCAAAAGATGAATTGAAGAAAAAAAAACAAATAAATAAGTTACTAAGAAACAAAAATCCTAACATAAATATCAAAAGTTACATGAGATAGATTTTTTCTAGTAGACATCTCCTTGTTTTGTAGCATCAATTGATGTTTAAGAGGATCTTATCAACAACTAAAAGAAAATAATATGGTAAATGCTAAGCAAAGAAAAAAAACATCAACTACAAATTAAATAGAATTGAAGCAATCACTTGTAACTAAGAAATCTCATGAAGTAACATCTAGAAGAATATGCCAATTGCTAATCACATGAAAAGAATACATCCGCTGCAAATCAAATAAATTTGAAGTGGTAACTTATAATTAAGAAATCTTTTGAAGTAACATCTAGAATCAAAATGCTAAAACAAATAATTAAGATTTGATACATCTCTATATCTATCAATAATGAACCTAGCTTGTAGGCCAGTGTAGCAAGAAGCTCTTTTGCATTGAAAAATATGCGTACCCATTAGAATATCAAACTAAAAAACATTAAGGACAATACGCACTTATAAAAAATATTCTCACTCTAAAAGCAACAAACAAAATATTGAGTGAAAGACTGGTCATGCACAAAGAAAAAGGAAATACAAAGGACAAAGAAGGCTTATGTCTACCCACTATTTTAGAATAGCTTAAACTTTATAATCGGCTATAAAAACCCAAACTTTTTGAACTCAAAATAATACTTCATTAGATTCATGAGGTAAAAACAAATCTTGTGTTCAAAAAAATTAACTAATACAATTTAATAACTTAGCACACACATCACTATATGAGATACCAATGGCGACACAACTTTCATTAGTTATAGAAGCTTTATGCTGGAATTAACAATTAAAACTATACATCTTTTTCAACTCATGAAGTAACATCAAGAAGAATACGTTAAGTGCTAAGCAAAAAGAAAAAAATATCAATTGTAATAAAATAGAATTGAAGTAGTCTCTTATAACTAAAAAATCTCATGAAGTATCAATCTATCTAAATTGTTACTTTATTGGTGACATTACTTGCTCCAAGATCATCTGCTAGTTCTCATCCTTGAGTCTAGCTTGCTACCCACCACTATGACTGGAACCTACAACTACATATTGTCCACACAACCACATCAGAACTTCATACAAACATACATTTCTCTTTTATGTGCATTAGAAGCCATCTGCTTCTATGAAGTAAGATAACACTCCCAAAAAAAGTACACAAAACTGCATAAATAATGACAGTAACATCTTAGCATAAGAATCCAATGATAAGTTATATGGTAAAGGCTTATTCACAAAATCTTGTTCTAGCAAAGGAAAAATCTTAATATTAGATGTGCTATTAAAATTCACATAGTAGATATAGTGCAAGTTATTATAGTCCGAGAAATATGATTCATAAAAACTAATAATCCGTATGTGCCTCAAACACTATAAACTAATCCATTAAACCTACTACTTCTGGGCAATAAACTTGGCTGACCTAACTCTAAAACATGTGAAATAGACTTTAGATTAAATTTAGCAATTCTATAAGGAAATTATGTAAAAAGAAAAAATTCAGAAGACCCTACATCCATGGAAGTTAGTTAAGTCTATACTTAGCAACTTGGTGACTTTTGGCATTAATAGAAAATGTGTTCACAGAAAGATTTTGAGATATAATGCAACAGATTTGATTATATTATGAGGAGGTAAAAAAAGCTCAAAATTCTATTAAAACAGATAATTAAAATCTTGATTGGAGAGAGCTCCACATCAGTAGATAGAATGCTCAAATGCTCAGCTATTATAGCATTATTATTGTAGATTATAGATTAGTATCGATATGTAACTTGGAGAAAGAGAAATTCCTTCTTTCTTAGTCAAGGACTTAATTAGGCATTTTAATTAAGCAAGTTAATGTCAGTTCTTTTTAAAAAAAAAATCAAAATTGATTAACTTGTTTGATTTAATATAAAAATTAAATATCCATTTAATAAAATTGAAAATATAAACATTTATGAGATAATAATTCATTATTATAATAAAAACAAATTGTAATAAAAATTATAAATTAATTATATTATATATGAAATTTTTTAAGTCGAATATA
>CANXYI011974728.1:0-18162 GCA_948208565.1 Hura crepitans
AATCATTATGTTTATTTTTAAAATAGTCAATTAGTCCTCTTTAGAGGCACATAAAATTTTATTGACAAACACCACCGACATGACAGTGAATTAATTACCTTAGTTTACATCTAAAACCCTAAAATTAAGAAAATTTGCAAACGACCTCAAAATTTTAAATTTCCTTGACCAATGAACTCAAGAGAATTTTTAACCTTTATGGTATAACATTTTCAAGTCTGTCCGGGCACGTCATAGGTTAGTTCTACCTTGACTCCATCTGAGCCTACGGCCTACTATATTACAACCTAAAATAATTTATTAGTTTAACTAAATCTTTAAATTAAGTCAATTTCATCATTTTATGGCCCTTCGAAGTTTCATGACCAGTACCCCTACCATAAGCCTCTTAAAGGTGACCTAGCACTCTAGGAACACTTTTTGGCCTTAGGAATACTATTCACAAAACCTCGACTTACGAGCATTACAATTCTTCCCTTCTTAAAAAATTTCATCCTTAAAATTACCTAGGGTGAAAAGGTGTGCATACTGATCCATCGTCTGCTCTTTAGGCTCTCAGGTAGTTTTTTCTACATTGTGATGCCTTTAGAGGACTTTAACCAAAGGAATAGCTTTATTCCTCAACTACTTCACTTCTCTAGCTAGTATTTGTATTGATTTTTCTTTGTAGCTTAAGTCTTTTCCACATCTATTGGTGGGACTATGTGTGAGGGATTCAATCTATATCACCTCAGCCTTGAGACATGAAACACATCATAAATCTATAGTAATTCAAATGGCTAAGCTAGCTTGTATGGTAGAGGTCCCACTCTTTCCGTGATATAATATGGTCTAATGAATTTGGGGCTCAACTTCCCCTTTTTCCTAAATCTGAGGATCTTTTCCATGGGGATACCTTTAAGAACACTTTCTGGTCAATAACATACTCAATATGCCTCCACTTCATATCATAATATGATTTTTGTCCATCAGCTGCAGCTTTCAGTCTCTCTCTGATCACTTTAACCTTTTCCTCTGCATGTTTAGTTAGATCTACTCTTGATATCTTATTTTTTCCAATCTCACTCTAGTAAAAAGGAGTTTTACACTTATTGCTAGACAATGCTTTCTATGAGGCCATGCCCAAACTAGTCTAATAGTTATTGTTGTAGGCAAACTCAACTAGAGACAAGTATTGATCCTAGCTGCCTTTAAATTCAATGGCATAGCTACATAACATATCCTCAAGCAGTTGTATTACCCTTTTGGATTGTCCATCTATCTGAGGATGAAAGGTTATACTATAGGTCAATCTAGTGCTTGAGGCTTCATGCAACTTCTTCTAAAAGCTGAATGTGAATTGAGGATGTCTATCAGAAATAATTGTAATAGGTACACCATGAAGTCTAACAATCTCATCAATGTATAGTTTAGCTAAATTTTCTAGTGAGTAGTTTATTCCAATAGGGATGAAGTGACCTATCTTGGTCAATCTATGAACAATCATCCACATAGCATCACATTTGCCTCTTATCATCAACAATCCCATTAGAAAATCAATTGTTACCTTTTCCCACTTTCATTTTAGTCTTGCTATAAGATGTAGCAATCTAGAAGGAACCTGATGCTCAACTCTTACCTACTGACATGTCAAACATCTAGTAACATATTATGTCACATCTCTTTTCACACCTGAACTACTAATACTGAGGCTTTAAGTCCAAATACATCTTAGTACTACTAGGGTGCATAGAATAAAAAGCTTCATGTTCCTTCTTTATTATCTATAACCTCAAGTCATCTATACTAGGTACACATAACTTGCCCTGATAATATAGACATCCATCCTCTCTCAAATCAAATCTTGGTGCCTTCCCTTCTTGGACTTTACTCACCAGTTGCATCAATGACTCATCTCTACCATATGATTCCTTTATTTGCTGTCTAAAATTTGATTTAATTCATAACTTAGCCAACCCAACATTCTTCTTAGTGTACTGTTATCTAACATTCATAGATCTCTAACTTACCATGAATTTCCTGCTTAAAGCATCTGCTGCCACATTAGCTTTTCCTATATGATAATGTATTAAATACTCATAATCCTTAATCAGCTCCAACCATCTTCTCTACCTCAAGTTCAATTCTTTCTGTGTTAGGTGCTATTTTAGACTCTTATGGTTAGTGTAGATGTAACATTTCTCACCATATAAGTAGTGCCTCTAAATTTTCAAAGTAAAAAAATAGTAGCTAGCTCTAATTCATAAGCAGGATAATTCTTCTCATGGGATTTTAACTATCTTAAAGCATAAGCTACTACCTTTCCATCTTGCATCAACACACAACCCAAGCGATTAAGTGAGGCATCACTGTACACTACAAAGTCCTCACCCTATTTAGGTTGAATAAGATAGGAGCTTCTATCAATATCTTTTTCAGTTCTTCAAACTACCCTTACATTCGTCATCCCACTCAAATCTCACATTCCTTCTAGCTAGTCTTATTAAAAGGGCTACAATCAAGGAGAATCCATTCACAGACCTTTTGTAATACCCAGCTAATCCCAAGAAACTCCTTATGTCTACCACATTCCTCAGGGGTTCCCACTTTAACACTACCTTGATCTTGCTATGGTCTACTCTACTGCCTTCTACTAACACTATGTGTCCTATAAAAGCTACTTCAGTTAACTAGAACTCACACTTACTCAGCTTAACATACAATTGTATCTCCCTCAGAGTTGTAACACAACCCTAAGATGTTGTTCATGTTCCTCCCTAGTCTTAGAGTATACTAGAATATCATCAATGAATACTTATACAAATTGATCCAGGTAAGGTTGAAATATTCTATTCATTAAGTCTATAAAGGTTACCAAGGCATTCATGATACCAAATGGCATCATTAAGAACTCATAGTGCTCATATCTAGTTTTAAATGTAGTCTTAGGAATATCAGCTTCCTTAACTCTTTACTGATGGTATCTAGATCTCAAGTCGATTTTGGAAAATACACGTGTACCTCTTAACTAATCAAAGAGGTTATCTAATCTAGGTAAATGATATTTGTTTTTCACTGTCACTTTATTTAGCTATCTATAATCAATACACAACTAAAGCAAGCCATCTTTCTTCTTCACAAACAACACAGGTGCTCCTTAAGGTGAAACACTGGGTCTGAAGAAACCTTTATCTAATTATTCTTATAATTTAACCTTCAATTCTTTTAACTCAGTAGGAGTCATTTGGTAAGGAGTAATAAAAACAAGAGTTGTACTAGGATAAACCTAAATTTCAAAATCAAGCTCTCGATGTGGAGGCAAAGCTAGCAACTTATTAGGAAACACTTTAAGGAACTCAAACACTATTGGAATGTATTCAAGTATTAGGGTGGAAGCATTAGTGTCAATAACATGGGCTAAGTAAGCTTCACGTCTTTTTTGGATGAGCTTCCTTTTTGTAACAGCTGAGATAAGGTTATTCACACAGTTTCTCTCACCCATAACTATCACTATCTATCCCTCTGAAGTTTAGAAGGTTAGCTTCTTATTGTTACAATCAAGTATAGCTCGATGCTCTGACAACCATTCTATTCCCAGAATCACATTAAACTCATGAAAATGTAATTCAATCAAATCCATAGGAAATAAACATTCTTAGATCACTAAAGGACACTAGCTATACACTTTGTTCACATTGACACTTTGTCCTATAGGATTACTAACTTGTATATCTATGTTCACATGCTCAGATTTCAATCCTCTATCATGTGCCAATATGGTGCATACATATGAATATATGCATCCTAAGATTATCAAAGCCAAAACTGGAATATTAAATAAATAGAAAGTACTAGTTATAACATCTAGTGTTGTTGCCTCTTCTCTAGCTCTAACAACATACTGTCTCTTTAGGGCACATGCTTCAGATTTGGTCTATTAACAAGGACTTGGTTGATCCCTTGTACTCTATTTCTGACCTCTATTATGAGGCTATGGATGCTTGAGTGTAAGCACCCTCAGGCTATCTCTAAGGACACTTTCTCTAATAGTGGTTCCTAGCACCACAAGTAAAGCACTCTCCTCTTCTACTAGACTTACACTGCCCCAAATGCCTCTTATTATAAGTATTACAGGTCAGAGGTCCATTCTAGTTGCCTAAAAGACTAGTACTGATAGCTCTAGGAGATAATTGAGGTTTAATTATGGAAGCTTGCCCAGATCATTGAGACTGTGTCTATCTCAGTGCCTAATACATAGACTGGGACTAAGATAGCGTCTCTCTCCTTCTCTTACTATCACTTAGGGCTGCACTAGATTGCCCTATAGTAAACTATCTCTTTCTCTGGAAGAAATCTCTCTTTTCTTATACCATTTCCTCTATTTTATAGGTAAATGCCACTAATACAATAAAAACTATTACCCTAGGGTTTGTTATCTGCATTCTCAACCCCACATTTAACACCTTTAGAAATCTTTTACACTTTCCATCCTCATTGGGAATGAACTCCTCTGCATATCTGATCAACCGGATAAAATCTTTCTCATATATAACCACTATCCTCTTACCTTTTTTCAAATCTAGGAACTTCTGCCTCCATTTATCCTCATAGGCCTCAAAGATGTACCTCTTTTTGAATTCTATCAAGAAAAACTCCCATGTGAGATCTATCACTAGCTTTCTCCTTCTAATGGTATCCTACCATCTTGTATTACTATAGAAACCACAAAACTTATTAGCCTCCGTGAAGTGTAGCATAACATCATAACTAACCCTAAACTCCAGCACTAATGTAAATTACCTTTGTAACATAACATCATAACTAACCCTAAACTCTAGCACTAATGTAAATTACCTAGGAACTTTAAACCTAGCCTCTGATACTACCAAATATGATGCACTCTACTAGATTCTTGAAAAAACTCGACAGGCGATGCACTTCTCGCCAGGTCACCCATCCTAGAATTTCTCTAGAGGTAAACTCTTTACCACTTATAAACAGTTCTAGAACTCTATCAGATATTGCTTAGATGTCCAGTCTAATCCTAAAGCATATTCATACATGGTCTGATAGACTTAGAAAAACTTTCAAGGTCATAGAAAATTAGGCAGCATAACAACTACACAGGTGACATATAAAATTTTTTTCTCATGGTAAAAACACTTCTATAAATACATAGTCCATCAACCTCCATTTAGACCCTTCTGGTCCTCTAGTCAACATCAGCACACATTAGACATATATCAGAATCACAAACACAGGGCCTCAAGCCAATAGTTATCAAATCCATAAGCAATCCAAACAAACACAACACTTGCTTCTATTCATGCCGTCTATGTTTTATATACAGATATTGCAGCTCCTAAGCATGCTAACCCATACCAAAAGAAATTTACATAAGTGCCACTACTAAAAGAAAAACAATAGCATATACCCTTCAGCACTAGTATTGCTATACTACACGATCACCGAGGCTAGTTCACTCGTCCTCGTTATTTATGCACCACAACACGAGTACGCTAAGTATAAAACTCAGTAGTGAATTTTAACCATTTAAAACATGCCATATGTATTAACACATGCAAGCAAGCATAAAATAATGGTCTAGGTGTAGTGTGTGAGTAACATGCTAGATGATTAATGCCACTTAGATGATATGTCATATTTTCTTCAAATTTACCAAAATGCCATTAGGGTTTATTTATTAAATTGTTCATCAGAAATTTTCATCAATTATTTTAAATTTACATTTTACTCTATTTTAAATACATTTCATAAGCTCAGCTAGGTAGACAACACTTACAAACATTAGACCAAGATGGAATTGAAAAGTGTGTAGTGGCCCACATTTTGGACCTTGACTGGTGCACCAACTTGATACAGCCATAAGGATTAGTTCATAAAAACCTCCCAAAGGTAAAAAATAATGAGTAATTATATATAGGGATCAGTTTGTAGACCTCCTAATGGCAACTAATCATATCAAATAATTTATTCAGGTCTACCCCATAAATTAGTGCAGTGGCCCCTCTAGGGACCTTTGTCGCTGCACTAGCATGGTCTAAAACACAGTCAATAATGCTAGCAATAAAGAGTGCCTACCCTAGGACTGTGCAAAACCAAACTGGAACCGAAAATCGAATCGAAAATTTGATAATTTGGTTTATTTGGTTCGATTTTTTTTATTTTCGATTTTTTCGGTTCGGTTCTGTACAATAATTTCTATTCGGTTCTTAAAGGGCAAAAATCGAAAGAACCGAACTGACCGATCATTTTGATATAAAACAGTGTCATTTTGATATAAAACGGCATCGTTTTTGGAGTTTTATATATAAAAAAACAAAAATTATATAAAATTTCGGTTAATTCAGTTTTTTTGGTTCGGTTCTATAAAAATCGGTTTTTTCAGTTTGATTCTCATGAAAATTTCTGTTTGGTTCGGTTCGATTCTTAAAATTTTAGAATTTTAGTTTTCGGTTCTTTCAGTTCGGTTTGGTTCTGAACCGAACTGACCATTTGCATAGGGCTAGTCTACCCTATAGACTAATGCACTGCCACAATTATGAACCTCGACTATTGCACTAGCCTAGTTTGATAAATAGACAGTATAGTAGCGACTAATCCCTTAGTTGAATGGTAAATCCATCCAGTGGGTGTCTAACTAATGGGCCATCTAACTTTATTTTAAGTTTATTTTTTTACTAATCATCTTTTTGTAATATTGTAAGTTGATAAATAGATAGTTAAAATTTTTATCAAATAGTCAATTTTTGACTTGGACAGTTACATGTCATTTTTAACCCTACTGGGAAATTACGAGTTAATTTTTTTGCAACATTTTAACTCATTCCAAAAGGCATAATTAAAAACGTATTAAATCTAGTCTAGTCCATCATTTTGTCTCAATTATTCACATGTTAAGCAATTATTTTAAATAAGGTCCCAAAAACATTTTTAACGAGACGGTTATAGGTCATTTTTCTACTTTGCGATGGCCATTTTTTATCCTTATTCCGTGCCAATTGCACTTACAATCATGCATTTCCATAGGTTTAAAGCCAAAGTCAAGTAGGTATGTCAAATTGCCATGTAAATGGCTTTTATGCCAAGTCACATAAACATTACAAGTTAGACCATTTAAGGTACTATTTCATGCATGAAACTAGTCCATTTACAAGCCACTTTTTCATGTCATTACAAGTTAATTTCAAGTTCATTCTTCAATCTTTTTCTATCTTTTAAAAGTTTCCCATTTGATATCCATTTCATGCCATACTAATCATACATATTCACCTAGGTCATGACATATAAACAATGCCACATCCATGCCAAATATGTCATGCTAATTAGGCCTTATCTCATTTTCATGCCATTTAACCTTACAAAGCTCTCGACAAATAACCTCGAATTGCCTTACACATGCTTTCAATCATACACAAGCACACATCTACCTATTTTAACACCACACAAGCATGGCTACAAACACATTATCACTTTGCCATGCAAACCAAGCCAATACACACTTTGATCATGCATCGGCCACATTACACACACTTACACACAAGCTTTATTCAGCAATCTCTTTACTTACGCCTCACATACCATCAAATGGAAGCCATATACCATACCATATGCCAAGTACACATGCCATACATTAAGCCTACCCAACAAACAACCTCCTAGCCTAATGAAGGCACACACTAAAACTCCTAATTCTCACCATATACACATATATTTCATGCATCTTCCATGTCATATACCTTAGAGATCATGCCAAACCACCTTAACACGCTACACAAACAACATTGCCAAAACCTCTCGGCCAAAATGAGAACTTGCCTTTCCATGCATTCGTTTCCTTAAATCAACATTCTAATCATGCATTACATACAAAATTAACCTAAATATGTAACTAAATCACCAATTCACTCATATTAGCCTTAAAATCACACCATTTCCATAAAAAAAATCCTAGCCTATCAAATATGAATTCCGTTATCCATGCTTCAAATGCCTTAAATTTACTTACCTCATTATCAAAGAACTTGAATTCTTCACTTAAAGCTTGAAAGAAACCATAAAACTCCTCTCTTTTTTTCTTTCATTTAAGCCAACATCACTTTCAAAAATTCACCAAAAATCACACACACCTCCAAATCCAATTCCAAGCATATAACTATTCATAGAATTATGAAATCCCTTAGAAAATAAATTAAAAAGGATTGAATTTCTAACATATCAAAAGTTGCTCTTTTAGTCCTTTTTGTAGTACTCCTTGAGCTTTCTTAGATTGTCTTAAGCTCTAGACACTCCTATGGCTTCCAACACCTTTATAAATCAATTCTTAACATAATTAGGGGTTTTTTAGTGGCAATAAGCAAAGGAAAAGCTTACAACTAAAAGCAAAAATTATGCCTTCTAAAGGGAAATGATGTTATGAGGAAGAAGGAAAAATGAAAAAGAGAAAATAGGGTAATGAGTGGCATTGGCCATGAGGCCACTTAGGTGTCACCTTGTGCCTTATATAGTGGCTAAGGTGGTATGGGTAAGGCCTATATGCCACCCGAACAACCTAAAAAAGCTCATTTTTGGTAGAAACTTTAGGGAATTTTAAAAAATCACTCAGATTGCTAAAAATCATTACATTTATTTTAAGAATCCTTAATTAGTCCTATTTAGAGGCTCATTAAAATTTCATTTCTAAATTCCACTAACTGGATAGTTAACCAATTACCTTGATTTATATGTAAAACCATAAAATTAAGAAAATTTATAAACAACCTCAAAATTTAAAATTCCTTCACCAATGGACTCAGGGGAATTTTTAACATTAAGCGTATGGCATTTTTAGGTCTATTTGGGCATATCCTGGGTTATTCCTGGCTCGATTCCATCTAAGCCTATGGCCCACTAAATTATAGCCTAAAATAATTTATTGGTTCTGTTAATCTTTAAATTAGGTCAATTTCATCTTTTTTTGGCCCCTTGAATTTTCATGATCAGTACCCCAACCTAAAGCCTCGTGAAGGTGACCTAGCACTCTAGGAACACTTTTTAACATCAATGGTACTATTCATGGAGGCTCGACTTATGAGCATTATAGACTTACACCAAACCAAATCAAGGTTTCAAAAAGTTTAGTGATCCCGTTAATAAATAAGATGGAGACCTAAAAAAGATATAAAATGAAAACAATGATCCTTGCTAGGTCAAATACCTTTTGAAATGGCCTAGGCAAAAGTTAGAGGAATTGAGAGAAATATTTAACCTTTAAAATCCTAGCTATGGGTTGATAACATGAGTTTAGTATAATGAGGACCAAGGTGTTTAGATGTCAAAATTAAGTGAACCACGATTAATTGCATTAAATGTTGTTGCAGTAATTATCTTCATGCATATGTGTTACCAAATGGCAAGTCACACAATGCAAAATAACCAAAAATTCTTTTCCTTATTATTTATCATGCCACCAAACCACATCAAATAGAATCAACTTGTGGTTCCTTCCTCTGAATAACTAATATTCATGATAGTGGTAGAGGGATTGATCTTCAGCAAGAATAGGCTAGGCTAGTAAAAGTATACCACTCATCGATCAAGGCATCAGATCCCAAAATCATTGAATATGGCTTTGTAAAAAAAAAAGTGCGCTAGTGTGAAAACTTACTTTAGGGGGTGCATTAGGCAAAAATTAGGGCGAAGAAAAGACTAAATAAAATAAAAGAAGGAAAGAAAAAAGAAAGTTTCTAGAGAAGTGAGGGCATTATTGAAGCGTCCACCTCAATAACTATAACATCTTTCACTACTCTAGACAAGAACTATTGATTCATTAGACACCTACCCCAAAAATATCCGAACCCAAATCTTCTCTATGAAGAGTCTAAGGAAAGAGGGATCTCAATGACAATGTCTTATGCTTGAAAATGCATTTCTAGACACGTTTATTATGAGAATCTTAGTACATTCATCTTTTGCATGTCTTCATTCAGAATATTGGATAAACACATTCAACACATACATCATTTGACATAAAACATGCTCAAGCATACGTCTTACATCACAAGCCATCTCATATACCACACTATCCCATAAATCCACCTTTTTATGCATACTGTTTAGGCATACTTATGCACTATTCATCCATAACTATATTAACCATCCACCTTGCATCACATTAACCCATGCATTCACATTTTACCTAGACATGTCATGTAGACTTCACCTCACATTATGGGGATATCACTCCTATTCATTTACTCACTCTCATACCCACTCTACCTCTACATATATATGCCTTTATCATTCATCTTATAACATAGGATTAATTCATTAAACATAAGAAAAGATGCAATCATCACTCGGTATATAACTATTCATCTTATATCATTTAATTGCTCATCTATGAGAAGATCCATTCATCATGCAGTTGCTTACACGTATAATAATAGGCCTCGACCATTCATTTAGATTCCTCATTTATTTAGAAACATGTATCACCATAACCATTGAATACATATCTCACCATATCTCTTTCTTTGGGATGAAATTAAGAACCAACAAACATCATTTAATTCATTCAATAAGCATGTAGCTAGCTGAAAAACATCTATCCATTCATTAAGTAATCACCACATTCATTCACTAGTGTCTTCTCATTCACCACCTTTTCTACCTCTATGCTCATTCATTGAAAATAGGATAAAGTTTATTCATTCAAGAGAAAATTAGGTAACCATATCGAAGCATGAGACATATTCATGTATTAGCTAATTCATAAACTTACATTAAGTAGGCAACTAGCATATTCATTTAGAAGAATCAAGTATGAAGCATTCATTAGCATTATGAGCATCTACACTAACATGCATGCATTATCATTCATCATTCGGCATAAGCATCTTATCCAAGCATATAGCTCATAGAGTTTAAAAACACAAAACATACACAACATATGGGATTGAGTTACGTTCATTCATGCATCATAGGACAAAAATACCCATTAGTCTATGCATATTCACTCATTTAGGAAAAAAGTTATGTTCACCACACAGTCGCCTATTCACACATAACCCTTAAAAATGTGCATCTCACTCACATGCATGACACCTTATGCAAAATGCATCAGTTTACCTATCCAGTTCCTTCGTCACACATGTTTATGTTTACACACCAATATGCATGCCAGTATAGTTAAACTTTGTATTGGATCACTTTAATCTTATGATGCATGCTTGTTCATTATTCAAAGCAATGTTCATTCAATAGCACATATATTAGCATTCACTTATGTACATTCACCATTCAATAAACAAATTTAAACAAATCGAATGTATATATACTTCATAAATAGTATATGTACATATATATATAAGTTACAGGTCAACTCTCCTCTACTACTCTTTGCTCTTGATTTCCTTGTCATTAGAAGAAAGCACCAACTTTTTAGCAATCTTTAATGCCCTCAAATTTCTATTGGCAACATAGAGTGAAGCCATCCTCCTAATGAACTCATTTTGTAAAAGAATGATGGATTAATACATGTCATACATACATTAACATTCGAACAAACTAACCATTGTAAGAAACTACTTACAACAAAAACTTGAGTCTCGTCCACCATTGCCCACTTGAAGGCCTCCACTACATGAGTAATTCTCTCCACCAGAGCCTACCATACCTATCAAAATCAAGGAATAAAAAGTATCACACAAAGTCAAGTCAACACATTGATTAGTAAAAGTCAAAAGGGACCATACTAGTGTGGTATTTTCTAGCTCAAAAAGAACTAGCCAATTATCTTCGATGAGAAGGCTAATAGAGGATAACTCTCTATCCACACAATACCACATATAGCTCAGCTCTGGTATATTGGTCTAGGTTCCCATAACCTCATCAGGCAATAATGACTAACCAGCATATGGATTAGAGACTCTATTCTCAATAGTACATGTAGAAGGAGGCAAAAACTAAGGACCTTGAGAACTAGGAATTGTCTTCACCCTCTTTCGAGTTAAAGATGATCCAACTTTAGAAGTGGTGGTAATAAGTTGCAATATGATATATAGTGAAAAGTTGGCTTTAAAAATAATGAGCAGGAGATTAAGGAATTTTCTTGAGGAGGAGGTCCCAAAGTGTAAAGCACTTAAGGCAACAAGTGGGTAGATGCCCAGGAGAGTTAACCCTCCCTATCACTCTCCACTAATGCGCCCCCAAGTATACTTGGAATCATGCCTCATAGAAACTTCAAATCATCGATGCATCTCTCAAATAGCATCAAGTCAAGAGGACTTTAGGGAATATGACATGCATTGAGTGCCATGTGCTAGCCTAGTACCTTTTCTCCTAGAAACCATGAATAAGCCTCAAGGGTAGTTAACAACATCCTACGAGAGGAAAGTTCCCCAATAGAATGTAGAAAGTCTAATATCTCCTCAAAGGGGAAGATCTACCATGCCAAATCAATCTGTAAAGGTAAGTACTAATTTTAATCTACAAAATTACTAATAATGGCTTACCATATGTAGGAACACTCATATTGGACCAAGCTTAAAAACTAAGCTATTGTCGATGCTACTATAGAGAAGATGTGTTCCAAGCCCCTAAAAATGGTCTAACCAATTTATCCATCACTGAGTAATAGTAAAGAATGTCCAACTCATATGGTCAGGGTAATAAATGAAGCTCCTATGCCCATACCTATGAAAAGTAAAGGAACAAAGTCAAATATGGAAAATACCATAGAAAGCAAAAAAGGGGATTAAAATAGATTACTGACCAGAACACCTGATACAAAGCCTTGCACAAAACTAATGGCTTTTTTTGGTACAAACAACCATATCAAAGCTTTTGAAAATCTAACCAAGTTAGGAACAACACTAATTCTAGGAGCCAATACCCTCAACCTCCTTTAAGATAGAGAGAAAGCTCTAGCTCACATTACCATTAGCATTAGCAAATAATGTGGTACCTAACAAGTATAAGATGAAGCAATGCATATACTGATCAACCACAAATTGATCAAACAGAGCTATATCCATCCACCTCTCATAAAATTAATACAATGAGACTCTTAGAATAGTCTAGAGGTTTAAACCCCAATAGCTCTTTTACCTCCTATAGTCGAAGTGAAGTGTAGCCATAGCAAGCATCAAAAGTAATAACCCTTCTAGTGTAAAGTACTCTAGTAATAAAAGCCCAATCAAAAGGAGTTATTGCTATCTCCCCAAATGACAAGTGAAAGATTTGTGTGGTATCCATCCACTTATCCAAAAGAGCTCGAGGAACCTACAAGTCCCAATGAAAGTTCCACCGACCAAGTGGTCCATAAATGTCTAGAATCTTATCACTCTCATCCGATTTGTAATAGGAATAGGCATTATAGAATACCATTATTGCAGTCCGAATAGGGTGCCCCTACACCTAAGGCATGTCTACAAAAGATAAAAAGAGTTAAGTAAGATAAATGTCCATGTAGACTAAAGTCTCTACCAAAAGTGATCACATGGACAAAAAGTAGGTAAGCCTCAGTAAAATAACACGGACTCAAAAAAAGCAGATTTTGTAACAACTCATAGGGATAATAAACATGCACAAGGTATAAAACTATGAATAGGGCATATGGATAACACACACATGCAAATAAAAGTTAACATAACATCTAGATAGACTCTAATGAGCTTGCATAGACTACCTAGTCTACCATAAGTAGAAAGTCTCATCATCCTACGCTAATGATTCTAAAAAGTTAAGCTCAAGACATATCCACCCTAGGTGAACCAAGTCTACATGGAGTTATTAAACTAGTGACAAATAGAAGGAAGAAGATGAAGGCAAACCTATAATGACACACATAAATGGAAGAAAACTCACCTAGGGGCACACTTTTAGGCATGTGTGGTGAGTCAAATTTGCTATAATCAAATTTGGGTCACCAAAATGAACTCTGTTCATTGGAGTGGCCTTCTGTGGATGATTGATCAACACAAAGGGCATAAAACCTTCCAAAATAGGCATGCAAATGTCTTCAACTAAAAGTGGAGATGTAAAAGAAGAAGTGGCAGCTAGAGGATGAAGAAATGCCATCAGAGTCCCCCTCACCTATCGAGACATAATCAGAGGAAGAGGAAGAAGAGCTGAAAAAGTGAGAAGAAGCCATTAGAGGTTCCTTTTGGAAGGAAAATGGAGAAAGAGGAAATAATGAAAGGAATAAGAGAGGAGGAAAATTGACAATTATTAATCTATAATGAAACATCTGCACGGACTTACCTTACTTCTATATACACAAACTTACCACACCTTTGTCTACATAGATTTATACCTCGGCCTGCTTGCCACTTGTTTCTTAGTCTATATGGATTAAACTCATAACCTCATAAACATGTCCACATGAACTTATAGATTCTCTTTATAAGCTTGTTTTCTTATAGCCCACATAAGCTTTATCATCACATTTATAATAAATGCCCTTTGCAAACATACATCATTTTCATAATCACACATATGCATTGCGCGTAACACTTCTAGGCACTTTATGTTTCATAAACAAGGTGGGTATACCCCACTTTTGTATAAGATCTATGCACTATTCAAATAGGCACATGCATATTCTCAGCCACATGCATATGGTCTCCATAAATAACTCATCATAAATACCATGCATACACATATTTAACACATTGCATTAACACATGGTTAATTACTTAAAGATACAATTAGGCTCTCACAAGTCAAACACATAGCATTTGAATCATCATTAAGGTAGGTAACTACTCAATTTTCCTTGAATCAAGGTTTCATCAATAATTAAAAAAAGTTAGGTATGTATAACAAACCGACCATGCAAAACTGATACTAACTCCTACTACATTTTCTTTTATAGGATTCAACTCCATGCTCAAATTTGACTCCGTGTCTAATCTAATTCCCTTAGATTTGATTCCATTTCCAATCTAATTTTTTCAAATTTAAGTCCATGTCTAATCCAAATCTCTTAGATTTGACTCCATGTCTAATCTAATTCTCTTAAACTCTACTCTGTGTCTAATCTAATTTCAAGTTTAGCCTAACAAGAAAATCTACAATCATCATCGTGTTTAGCTTAATAAGTAAATCCACAATTTCTATAGGGTTCTACCTAACAAGCTAATCCAACATTCCTTTTCTATCTCCGTCAAACAACCTTAGGCATGATTAAAACATACTCCACTCGGTCAAACCTTGTCATTTAATCAACTGTTGGTGTGATTAAAATTCTTTTCCATCATGATCAAACCTCATTTGTCAAATAACCTTAAGTGTGATCATAATTTCTTTCCTCCCAATCAAACCTCACCGGTCAAACAACCATAGGTGCAATCAAAATTTCTTTCCACCCAATCAAACCTTATCGATCAAACAACTTTAGGTGTAATCAAAACATATTTCACTCAGTCAAACCTTATCGATAAAACAACCTTAGGTGAGATCTAAATTCCTTTCCATCTTAGTCAAACCTTACTGGTCAAACAGTTATAGGTGCGATAAAAAATTCTTTCACACTCAATTAAACCTTGTCAGTCTAACAACCTTAGGTACGATCAAAATTTCTTTCCACTTAGTCAAACCTCATTAGTTAAACAACCTTAGGTGTGATAAGAGCATCTTTCATCAGGTCAAACCTTATCGATAAAATAGCGTTAGATGCGATCAAAATTATTTAATTGTGAGTGTACAAACTATATCATGAAGATGTAAGATAGTAAGCTGGTATGTGAAGAGGCAAAACAACAAGACTTCAAAGTAAAAACATGTTCAGATATAGTTAGATTTTCACTTCACCCAAGGATAAATAGGCACCCATATTCAGTGTAGTTCATCTTCACAATATCAATTATTTTTTCTTATAAGGAAGATACAACTCAAGTCAAGCAAGCTTTTACAATGATTCGAAGGTAGGTATTCATATTTAATGTAGCTTCATGCTAGGTAAGTATCTCTAACATAAGTATTTTGATGTACTTTGTTACTTTGGCATTTCAAAGTAGACACCAAAGTTGAGACAATTGTAGATCCCTTAGGAAGTTAGTCCATACAGACTTACTTTAGCCCTTAAAATATAGTTTGCATGGACAAATCCCACTTATATCTATACTAGACTAGTCATCTCTATCAACCCTACAGCCTAAAGTCTGCACCGAACAAGCTCGAGCCCTTATCCGCTCATATTTGCTCAAACTTGGCCTAAGACCTAGCTTAAAGCCTATAGACTAGTGGGAAATCATACCACCTAATTTTATATGGACCAAGTAGTTTTGGTCCGTAAAGACTTACTAATAAAACCTTTCAAAAGCATGAGATCCCTATCCAAATGATGAATCCCAATCCTATAAGGGATATACCTCCTCTAGATGGGATATCCTAACACCAAAACTTATAAATACCCCTCATAGGTTATAAGAGACTAGGGGTAAGGTTAAAGGCTCTTTAAGAATAATGTTTTAAGCAACCAAGAGATCCATTCCATGAGTTTAGGCGAGAACTCCAATAAAGATTCAATCTATTAGTCTTTTTAGCCCTTATTCAAAACTATTCTTTTTCCTAACCTCTACCTTTTTTATATATTGTTTAAGAATCAATCATAAGGTAAGATCTGAGGTCTTCTATTGAATTTTAGTGCATCCATTTATTATTCACGAGGAATCATGATCTCCTATGAGTGATCTACCATGATCCCCATATTGGCCTTAGGAGTAGAAAACCTTAATATACTATTCTATTGCATGTAAACTGACTCTAGACATGTTATAGTTGTTATTATATCTTGATAACAAGCACACAGACAACACAATTTGAACATGCAGATGTCTATGTGGACTTCCTCTCATAAGGAACATAGTTCATATGAACTTTATCTTTGTGTTGTTTTGATCTCCCTTTATGAATCATGTTTGTTATATGCCATGTTTGTGCTTGTATGCCTTGACATGTCCCTCGACTAGTACAAGAACACTATTGATATTTAGAACTAACATGTAGTATGCACGGACTCTCTCTTATGAGAAACATAATCCATATATATGGCTAGGTTTTTTTTTCATATACCTCTCTATATGTTATCCATATAGATCCCCTCTCATGAGGAATGCGGTTTACATAGATGTTTTGGTTTCTTGTATGACTACCTCTGTTTGTAATCCTTATGGACCCCCTGTTATGAGGAATACAATCTATGTAGACATATATCTGTGACCTTGAATTTGCATATATGTCTAATCATATGCCATTTCACATTAAATTGCATAATGACATTATCATTTTTTAGGTCCTCATGGGCCATTGTTTGTTATTTTTGACTTATTTCCTTGAGATGGTCCCAAGCAACTATTCTGCCAAAAGTAGAAAGTCTGAACAAACCTAGTCCATCACACTGGCATTAATCTGCATGGACATATGTCGAAGCCTTATAGAGTTTGTGCAGATCTAACATTGCATAGATAGGATAAGCTTTATGTTATGGATAATTTCATTTTGTTTTGGACTACTTCAATTTTGTTGCTTATTTTTGGGTTGTAATAGGTATTTAATAACTCATTTTATATGTCAAAGTCTAAATCTCATGCTAAAATGATTTTTTACCTAATTAATTAGTGTTTTCTTAAAAAAATGGTTTTGAGTTTTTCTTAATCAAAAGTCACTCTACCATATGCATTTTAATAAGGGTTAATCTCCTAGAGATTGAAGTTGGGAAATTACTACCAATTCCTATGAAATTATGAGCAGTTGTCATATTACACAACAATCAATTAATGAGCCGATTTCTAGATGTATAGATATACCAACATGCTTGTTGCATGCTTTAAATATTGCAATTTACCTCTTATACATGAAAAGGTGACACAACAAACTTTAAATTTGATACATGCTTACTTGGTATGGGATTGATAAATATTATAATATAAAAAGGCATATTATTGGGGCATAAATAAGATCTGAATTCTAAACCTTTCAAGTATAAAAGATCAGAGGTCTTAGTGTAAAGGCTAGATGGTGACTCCTAAACACTACACCACTTTAGTCCCTGGTAAAAATACATTATTTTCTTTACAATATTAACACCTACCTATGTTAATAAAATTAGATTTTTCTGTAAGATCTAAAATATAGAAGAATATGTACTATGATTTCCTTTCATTCTTACCTTTTTAC
>CANXYI011974745.1:0-11146 GCA_948208565.1 Hura crepitans
ATATATATATATATATGTATACACACACACACACACACACATATATATATATATATATATATATATATATATATATACATATACTTTATATATGATAGACATTTCCCACCTAAGTATATTGAGTGCAAAATTGTACATTAAAAACATAACAACCTTGTCAAAACTTTCCTTTGAACCTTAATCGCACATATTATAAGGGTACCTGCTGATTCTGATTACTAGCGCATCGAAACAGGTATGCTGACTATATAATTTACTCGATGGTGAACTCAAGCATTCAAATCATGTCACATAATTTATTCATGCATACATAATGATACTATTATCTAATTTAGGTTATTAGGCCAATAATTTAAATATTTGTGGCAAAAAGACAAAAATACCCTTGCACATTTTTATGTTAGCTACCCATCTATTTAATCATTTAAAATCAAGTAATTTATTAATTGAGGCTATTTTTAATAATAATATTTATAAAATCCTATTATCCTATCAACAACGTCCATATATGTGAAAATTACCAAATGCCCCTAAATATGTATATTGAAGTACCATTCAGATAATTATTTCAAATTATGCATTTTATTGATTTTTTTACATCACCATTAATGCATATGTTGTTTATTAAATTAAATTGATAGGCTTAACTAGATAGATGAAACTTTAATACACTTGACCTAGAGGGAACTAAAATAGTGCAGTGATCCACATTATAGACCCCGACCGCTGCACCGGCCTAATAAACGTCATAGGGACCAGTTCGTAGACTGGTCTGTCTAACATACTAGTGTAATGGCCTCTGGGACCTATGCCACTACACTAGCATAATAGTAGAAATAGCACCAAGTGTGTAAAATTATATAATGGTCTATCCAATGGACTAGTACAGTATACCTAAAATGTACCTCAACTATTATACTGGCCCTGCTTGAAAGTTAGAGAGTGTAGCAGCAACTAAAATCCCTAAGTTAACTAGTTAACCCATCAAGTGGGTGTCTAAAAAATGGGCCATTTACCTCAAATTATGTTTTATTCCTTTACTAATTATCTTCTGAAAGTATTATTGAATGAAAAATATACAGATATTACTTTCATAGCATAGTCCAAATTTAGCTCAGCTTGTTATAACCATAATTAAATAGTATCAAGTGAATATCCAATTATATTTTTAGGTCCTATATTGATCAATGCTTAAGCTATATTATCCTTGATTTTATTCCATATTTAACTCATATTTTGTTGCCATTTACTGTCCAAGTATATTTTTTGTTTAGCTAATGTCATTTTTTCATTTTTGTGATAGCCATTTCTAAGTTCATTTCTTAGCCATTTTCAGTGTAGTTTTCACCCAAAATTCATACTTTCCACAGGCCTGAAGCCACTTATTCTCTAGGCCATTTACATGGCTAAATCATAAGCTCTTATGCCATGTTAAATTGTCACAATGTCATAGCCTTTTTAGGCACTATTTAGGTACATTTCCACTTAACATTCCATATTTAAGCTGAAATCACAATTTTGGCTTTATTCCAAATCTATGTTTCAAAAATTTCTACATTCACCATGCATTCATGATTTCATACATAATATAATCACTTCCACTCCTACATATCCACATTATAAGGCCAATTAGGGTATTTCATGCATACTATATGTCTTAGCCATAGTTCAATTCCCAATTATATACATACTAATCAAACATTTCAAAAATTATAAACTTTGTAAACATGTGAATTAAACTTAAACACTATTACATGCCTTTAAATCACATTACTAGCTAGATAATGATATACACACATGTATAGACATACATTATAAACTAGGAACACTACCTCTAGCCTTGAAATCAAGTTATACATACACATATATATTAGTTTATGCTCTTAGCCACTCACTAATACCATGTTAACCATATATAAATTCACCCATTAGCTATAGATCTCATTCTAAGACATTTAAAAATGACAACTTCCATTCAATTTCCACCCTAACCATTACATATACTCCTTTAAGCCCCTAAGTAGCTCTCAGCCAAACAAGGTTCTTCAAATGTTTAATGTTCTTCTTCATCAAACTATACATATACACTTACAAATCACTACCAACCTTTTATTCAACCTATATACCAATCATACTATTATTTACTGCCAATTTGACCACACTTAAAACACCCACCCCTACATATAAGCCATGAAAAAAATAAGGGCATAACTTAAATATAGGAGTCCACATACCTTGCTAAAGGAACAAACACTTCAAGCTTTTAAAAGTACAAGGAAGTAAGCCTTCAAGGTCCCTAAATTCTAGCCCCTTTCTAAGCTAATTGAAATTCCAATTCCCTTAAGAATCACACACATACACTCTATGAGAAATTAGGAATTCATAAATATTCATGTACACCCAAAATTTTCCAAGAAAATCCAAGAAAAAGACATGGACAGTTACTTGAAAATGTTGCTGCCTAAGCTGGAGTTGTTGTCTAACCCTTTGACCTTTGATGAATTTTAATTAAATCATGACAACTCCTTTTAGCTTGATTCTTCTCCCACAATTACCCTAACACATAAGGATGATTTTTAATGGAATTATTTTTCTAAAACAAGCTGAAAAAATGGTGAAAATGGTGTTTCTTCCTCTGTGTGGCGTCTGTTCTAGTAGTAAGAAGAAAAGAAAAATTTTCTTTTGTGAGTGGATTTTACCACTTGGCAAGATAAATTGACATGTGTAAGGGCCTTTAGGCTAGCTAGCAAGTTATGGATGGGTCCCATGACCTTCCAAGCCATCCCGAAAAAACTCAATTTTGGTAGAAACTTCAGAAAATCATTAATAATCATGAGGACCTCAAAAAATTACACCATTTATTTTAAAATTCCTTATTTAATCCCCTTTACATGCTTATAGATTTTTGCAGCCAAATTCTATTAATTGTGCAGTTTAGAGACTGCCTCAATTTACGTGCCAACCTAAAAAATTATGTGAATTTACAAATGACCTTAGAATTCAAAAATTCTTTCACCAATGGACTCAATGGAATTTTTGAGCTTCAGGGTAAGATATTTTTGGGTCCATCTGAGCACATCCTGGGTCATTCCCAACCCGACTCACTTTAACACCATATATCAATAGCTTATAGCCCGAAATGAATTATTGGTTCTATTAAATTTTAAAATTTTCATTTTTCATCAATTTAAAGCCCCTCAAAGTTTCATGACCAGTGCTACTGCCTCGATTCTCATGCAAGCAACTTGGCACCCTAGGTTCACTTCCTAAACCTAATGGCATTATGCATAGAGTTTTAACACACGGGCATTATATGGAGGAACAAATTTTAGCCATAGAGAGGGAGCAAAAACATGCATGGGCTAGAAAAAAATGAACATTTAGTTATTATTTACATACTTATATAATGAATGGATGACTGGAATTAAAAGATAGTATTTACACATGGACGGCTAGATAAATCCATTTGTATTTTTCTTTTATTATCTATTAATCATTTTCCATATCAATAATTATGTGTTACACTTGGATAACTACGATTTATCATGCCACTATTTAATCCAATGGCTAGGAATGCTCCTTACACAAATATTCTAACATTTTTTCTTAAATATATATACATTTGATTAAATTTATTTTCCTATTTTTTTCTAATATCTCTCATGTTTAGAAAATTGCAACAATGATATTTTTGGATTCTTTGGAATTTTTTACCATTATGATATGCCGTATTCAAAATTTTATAAGCACATTTTTGAAATTTTCCATTCAGTTCTGAATGGTTTACTATTCACATTACACCGTAATCAAGATTTTTTTCAAGTTTTAACCTCTTATACAACCTTAAATTTCACTATAATGCATCTCATAATTAATGTTAATTTTTGGTTGGGTTAACTCTATTTTGCTCCAAAAAAACTATTCACAGCCCAATTATCACTATTCATCAAGGCTCGCCCCTACACCACATTTTTCTCACATTTTCTCATCATCACCAAGCCACATTTCACTTCCTCATTACTCCCATGTGCCTCTCTCCTTTTTTGATCTTGAATAGTGGATTTTCCATTTTGCCCTTAGCTTTTTAACAAAATTACCATTTTACCTTTTAGTTGATTTTCACTCCATTATTCATGCTAGTTAACTATACTCGATCTATATGTTTATTCTCCTTCTATACTTTTTCTTCTAATTCTTATTTTAACCTTATGGAAATTTAGACCGAATGTCAAGCATCACATGTGATGTGAGATTCTTTTGCATGAAAATTTAATGTACCTAAATATCCCTGATCAAAGTGTTAATAAGATAAGACATTGTTAATGCAAATAGATAAGCACATGTTATACTTCTTGATTAGATCAAGCAGTAGTTTTCATAATTTATATGTATAGAGATGTTTAGAGTTAAAATGTGCCCACTTACTTGGGAAGTAAGTACATCAAAACCCACCATAAGATATTCACATGGATACTTAATTTATGCTAGTGAAAGTATCTCATAATATCAATGGTGCAAGTATCATTAAACTTGAGATCACTAACTGTTTTAAATATGGAGTGATATACTTTGACTCCTAAGCATTTACTTCAAAGAAGAAATATACATAGTAAGGTGCATAAGTATGCATAACATATTTGAAGATAGGATAATGTTCAACAAAGGATTTACCACTCTAGATTATAGTGGAGAGTATATCTCAAGTTCGAATAAGTAATCTATATTCATTAATCTCTGGCCAAAGCAAAGTGTCATGAGTTAACGGGATTCAATAAAGGCATTTTTTGAAAAAAAGATTAATTTATTATAACATTATGTCTAAGGCTTAATTACGTATACTAAGTTAAGCTATGAGCTTACACAAGTCTATACTCAAAACTAGATGAGGTAAAAAATGGTGAAAAGTGTTTTTTACACCATAATAGTATATAAAAGGGTGATGTCAAACTACTTGACTTTCTAGCACTTAGGTACTCATGATGCATGGCTAGATGCCTCTCTTGACTTATACACAAGTGATATATCAATTAGTAAGTTGATATTGATTTAATAAGATTGAATCTATGGAGTCCCAAATGGACTAAGGCTCTATTTCACTATTTACTTCCAAGCTATTTTGGAAACCCATAGGACCACACATATAAAAGAAGTTTGAGGAAGATTCAATGATGTTAAATATTTTAATGATATAGGATATCATTGAAAGATGAATTAATAAGAAGAAATAAGGAAATGGGCTTGGGGACCCACTTGTTGATGTGTAGTTTAGAAATTTGGGTTTTAGACTTATGTTGCGTTGAGTCCAAATTTTAATTGTTCTTGCATATAATTTTTAATAGGCTCTTAAAATGCCTAAAATTCCTTAGTTAAAAGTAATTATTAATCTAAATAAGGGCCTAAAAGTGCAACATAGGATTAATGAATGGGGGACCAAAGTAGATTGCACATAAGACCATTATAGGGCTTAAACACAAAGGACTGAATAAGCCTAATATATCGACCTAGTAAAAATTCCTAGTGTTATGAACAATACTCCAAGAATGTGAATAGTATTTTTTGAGACCTAGGTCATATTAATCTTACTGAATGGAAGTATTAATCATTACATAATTTTAGGAAAATTTTGAAGTGAAAATGAAGTCGTTTGGATGGTAAAAAATGATGGTTAAGTTTTATGGCAAAGTCATGTGAATAGTGATTAGTTTTATAAAAACCATAAAAATATTCAATTTTTGCTCAAAGAACTTTAGAATTAACACAACCTAACACTTAAATATATCAAATAGTCCATTAGCACTAGAATTGAAATTTTTGGATATCGAAAGTATTTTTGCTGAATTGGGTAAGAATAAAAAGTGACATTTTAATTTGTTTTTCTCGATTTTTGAGCTCAAATTCTTAAAAGCTTATGGGACATGGATTATATGAGTTTTTAAGGTTTTATTAGAGGTTAATCAAAGTAAAGAAAAGAGGCATTTGATTTTTACAAAGGGAGAAGAAAAGAAATTGTATTAATAAATACAATTATATATATGTCAAACTTAATAAGTTAAGTTAACTATTGATTATTGTAAGCAACACCTTCCTCCCTTCTTTCCTTACTAAGGCCAAAGGTTTCCTCCCATGGAGATTTCTCCCTTTTTTTACTCTTCCTTCATTCTTTTAACACCAAATTAAGCCATCCAAACATAAAGTTAAACCCTCTATAACCTCTAGACACTAATTTTAGAAAGAAATCGAGAGAAAACTAAAGGATTTTCATGAATTCGAGTTGAGGTAAATAGTAACCTTATTTTTATTGGGTATGTTTTTTTGAAACCTAACATTTTTACTAGGTTCTCTCGATGCCCAAAAGCATATATATGTAGTAAGTTTTGATTTTTGAAGCCCATGTGATTTCATAAGAATTTTTACAAAATGAATCTTTATTATACAGTTAAGCAAGGAACGAATGAAAAGATAAAGTAAAATAGAAAGTGTAGACAAGCCTTGTAGGTGTATTTTGACTCAAAAGTAAGTGTAATTAAAGTATATTATTGAATAATGCATGCCCTAATTGCAAAGTGTGTGTATGTATGTATGTGATTATGAGTAATGAATGCGAATTGTAATTAAAGCTTATGTCATGTGATATGTTATGATATATGTTGTAGTGCTTAAATGAAGATCAAATTGATGGATTGAGTGAAGAATTTCATATGGCCAAATGACTCTTCCATGATTATTGTATGTTATATTGTTATGTAATGTGATTGAGGAAATGTTAGGTTAAATTGAGTATGGTATGCATCATATGACATGTAATAGAATAATTAAGATGTAGAAATCAATGTTTGGGATGTCTAATATGTTATGGCTAAAATGCTTGAAGGATGTGCTAAAGTGCATGTTAAGCCATTATGCAAGTTTCATGTGTTATGCACATTTAAATAATGCTAAGTTATAATGGGATGTGCATGGATGTTGAATAAATTATTATAATGTGTGAGGCATACATATGAATGAATGGTGGAACCTATAGGTTAAGTGATGTGGAGTTTATGCATGCATGAAAATAAGGTTATAAGGGTTTGAGATGAGCTAAATTAAGTTGATGTTTGTAAGTATATTTGTACTTTGTGAAATTATGTACATTATGCTTATTTTTATTCTTAAATCGAAATTGTATGGCATGATACACTTAAATTGCATTTTGGTTTTGATCAAGGTATTTCAATATGTTAAATGAGATGTGCAAGTGTATTTTTAAGAGCTAATATGGCTAAAATGGTTGTGGCATATTATGATATGTTGCCAGTCATGAGTATATGAATTATGATCATGTTATGGAATATGTTATAAAAGTATTTGATATGACTATATTTATTAAGACATTACGTGTGTATATCTTGTACTATGGATATGTGGGATATATATATGCTTTATAACCATGTATGAGTTACTCATAATTAGAATTTGCCATTATTAAGTTATGTGGTAGCCTAGTGAAATAAAAAAGCATTAATGACACTAAAATGAATAATATGGATTTTATAAGCTAGTTAAGCTATAGTAAGATGGTAAAACTAAATCAAACCAAATAATAGCCCATAAAATTTAAATAACCTAGTTAGATAGGTTTACCAATCAACTAGGAGTTATAGTAGCTGATAGGGTACTTGTGCATATTATTCTTTTGGTCGATGGGCCTATGCTATATGTTTAGTCAATAGGCTTATGTTGTTTCTTTTCCTATGACTCTATGCTATATTTAGTCTTTAGACTTACATTAGTAAATGGCCTTTAGGTCATATCATGGGGTTTAATTTTCTTTGATATGGGTAATGCTAAATAAATTAAACTAAAAATTGAATTCATAAAATTTAATAATTAACATATCTTTTGTAGTATGCATTATGTTGATATATTATTTAACATATCAAATGTTTTACATTATCACACCCTAATATACACATGTGACATATCAATAATGATCACTAATCTCATTCATTCTTTCATGTTGCTTGTATGCTTAAGAATCTATCAACAAGTTACTTTAATTACACCATTAATTTATTTCTTAGCACATCATGTGTTTTTTCGATGCATAAGTTAAAAAGGACCAGATTAAAGTCAAAGCCTTGATAGATACTATTAAAAAAGAGAAATGTATATGTGGTGTTTTTGTTACTTTGTACATATGTTATGTGATGTAATTGTATTAAGATAATCATATGTAGTTATTGAGGGATTAGGCTTGATCTAGTCTGATATGTGGTTTTGTAAACATTAAACTAGTTTTAAAATCACTCTTTAATACTTGTATAAAATATTTCCCTTTGTTATGCTACCTAATTGAGATTTGAGATATTGGATAATCTAGAGTGATAAAAGGATCACAAAAGTTGGTGTTGAGTTTAAAGATTATAGAAGTGTTTTTTTTCTTATGTAGGGTTACTATTAATTTTAGGATAGTGCCTTAGGATAAATGTTATGCTGTCCAATTTTTTACATGAGGATTCTTGGAATGGTTTTAAATGTAAAGACAAAATTTTATTCGAATGAGAATTTTAAGATTTAATACTTGAACAAATACATTTTAAAAAGGTTTTAATTTACCCAAGTTTTTAAATATAAGAGAAAGTTAAGTTCGAATAGCATGTTTGTGTGCAAGGTTTTAGCATCTGGATCTAGTAAATGGTGTTATATTTGGTGGTATTAGAGCTCCAGTTTATGTGTTCCCCTGAATTTATGCATTAAATATGAGTATCTTAGGTCTTAAAATATGCATCACATAATAGTATGTTATCTAGGCTTATAATATATTCTTTTACCTACAGACCATGATGAGTTCAAATATGCCTCACAGTGAAAAAGAGGTTAAGAGCCATACTTTAACAACTGTTGGACATATGGCCCCTAGGGCCATATATATTTCTAGGAATGATTCTAAGCAAGCATCATTTTTCCTATAGGAGATGTTACAGCTATTAAAATAGGCCATAACAGTTACACCACCACCTCTATTAGATCAGTAACCATCAGCAACTCAAGCTCTCTTAAAGACATTTCTACAGAGGATTAAAAAGATAGAAAATGAGGTTTTTAAGAGAGAAGGCATGATGGATGCAAGCAAAGCAAAATATTAGTTAGAACAGACACTCATATTATGTAATAGTTTAGATGCAAATTTAAGGAGAAGGTATCTATGTAACTTCTCACTTATATGATAAGGCCTTTGAATGGTGGCAAGCATTAGTTGAGCATAAGAATGAGGTAGATTTAACCTAAGACTTCTTCTTCGAATAATTTCAGAAGAAGTATATCTCTAATCACTATTTTTACCCTAGGAGATACGAGTTTGTAGATTTGAAGTAAGGTCAAAGGTCTATACCAATGTATAAGGACTTTGACATTTTAAGTAGGATGCTAAGGCATAGTATGGATAGAAACTAATAGGTATAAGATATTTGAGAAGGGATTGATACAAAGCTTAAGATCCACATAGCTCTTATGATGATTACAGATTTCTTTACATTATAGTTGTAATACCCCCTACTAGATTCTAGAAGAAACCTAATAAGCGGTACACTTCCTAATAGGTCACCCATCCTTAAATTACTCCTATAGTTCACTTGTTTAACTTTTATTCATTATGTACTATTTACTTCTATCTGACTCTAAAACTAGTACAGTCTATTCCTATGGTTCATTTAGGTCCACTCCACGAGGGTTATACTAGTACTGAGTAATTTCAAGCCAGTTAGACTTTTTTCCTAACATTCGATGGCATAGTGGCTGCTCAGGTCACTATCCTAGAAATTTTCACCCTATAGAGTACTTCTATAACATAACCTCAAACCTCTTGAACTGTTTTTGTCCCCCAGGTAATATCCTAACTTCATCATTTTATTAGTTTAGCAACATAGACCTCAAGCCATAATCCATCAATCATAAATATAAAGCCTTAGGCTTGCTAATCATATCATCAAATAAAGGCAGTTAGATAAAATCAAGATAGTTTGATATAGAGACTCATTACAAAATACTATCTTACCATATAAAGAAACCTTTGTAAGGTACCTATTCCCTACCTATGTACATGAGTGCAAAACTATAACCTAAATACACTGCAACTTTACTTACCTATCCTTTGAACCTTGACTGCACACACTCTGAGGCTGCTTATAGCTTCGATGTACCTGCGCACTAAAAATAGTACACTGAGTATATAATACTCAGTGGTGAACTTAAGCATTTAAGTCATGTCATTCAATTTATCATGCAAATCTATAGTAGTGATATTCATTTATTCAACAAAGTTATTATATTATCAATTAGAAGTACATTCGTCAAGAAAACCACACTACCTTTCATATACAATTATTAATTATTGCTCAAATAATATCTCAAAATTCTATCTCTTGTGAATACTTGCCATTATTAGTGATAACCTTGTTTAAATCTATCTATTAGACCCATGATTAAACATTTTTACTAAATGACCAAAATACATCTGCATTTATGCATAACACTTTTTATGTACTTATATAGTCATCTAAAGCTCAACTAGCTTATAAATCTATGCCATTTCTAGATACACTATTTAAGTCATTTTATCATTCAAGGTAGCATATGTTATCTATGCAAAATTACCAAAATACCCTTGTACCAACTCATGCCACTAAGTCATTCATTTTAATCATCATAACCCAAATAAATCAAAGATTTAAGTTATTATTAAAGATAATATTCATGGTTCTTTATTATCAAGTCAATAAATACCATACAGATAAAATTACCAAAATACCCATGGTTATACATTCTGTAGTATTATACATATATTCATGCCCAATTAAGCCTTTTATTACTTATTAGCCCTGATTTAATTCATTATTGTTTATTTCATTAATTTACCTGGCCAAACTAAGAGAATAACATCGACATACCCTGGACCTAGAGGGAATGAAAATAGTGTAGTGATCCATATTCTGGACCCCAATTGCTACACTGTTCTGATTAGATTATAGCACTTAAGGTACAGATAGCAAGGTGTTGTCTGCCCAATAGACTGGTCGATGTAACAAACTAGTACAATAGTCCTACGGGGCCTTTGCCACTATACAGGCTTTATTTAAAGGCTCGATGATGGTATGATTATGTCTGC